>VZTL01045966.1:0-19447 GCA_013400535.1 Scopus umbretta | reverse complement strand
CCCCCCGCAGCATCCTCCTCCGGCTCTACGGACAGTCCCAGCCTCTCACCCTGCCACCACACTCTGCTCTCCTCAGGACAGCTTGGAAATGCGCCATCTTCTCAACTCAGCCTGCCAACTTGAAGCCAATTTGCATTGGATAATTATTTTCAATTAAGTGATAACAATCCTGTTCTGAACAGAAATAATCTTGTCCAAAGGCCAAACAGTTTATCCTGTCTCGGAGATGAGGTTGAAGCTTTGTGCAGGCACACATCAGTGTCAGCGCCGTTATCGGCTCTGCTGTGCTGAAGGGTACGGCTCATGGCCAGGGAGGGCTGCACACAGTCCCATGTGCTGACTAACTCAGCCTGCCTAAAGCAGCCCACCCCAGCCACCGGTGCACCCTTCAAGTCCTCACCCACACCTGCTCCTCCTGCACAGGCCCACCAGCATGCCAGATCTCCCTTCCCGCTCCCTCAACGACCTAAGGGGTTTTGCAACTCTGGCAGTTTTATTCTGGTCCTCAGGTAGGAGCACAGCTATTTTTCACCTGCAGATCTCACCTGCCCACTGGCTGTCTTGCTCCTGCAGCACTACATGGAGCGCACATGTGCTCTGCACAGCAAGGTACAGCTGGAACAGAGGTGCACACTGAAATGGCCCCAATCCCCCCAGTAAGTTGCCCTGATGTAGAGGTCTCGAGCGTGTTTCTTGCAAAGTTGGCAACTTTTTGCTCAGTATCGTCCCTGCTGAGGACAGCTGGCCTCTGCAGGAGCCAGCAGCAGGAGCTGTCCAGGTGTCTTTGTGAACCAGCCTCTTGGTGCCGGTTGTGTGCAAGCGTCCTTTGCTCTCGAGAGTGGCACAAGCCACCAAGGGTCCCTCATGAACAGCAGGCAGTGAGTGTGGGTTGGTGACATTCCCCTGAGGAGCTTTGCCTGTACCTTGTCCATCTTTAACTTGGCTGTCACCAGGAAAGGCAAGTGGGACTGCTGCCACTAAAGCATAGTTGACTGGGCCCTGTCCTGTCCTTGGTGGGGCAAGGACCCATCATGACCAAACTATGCTGATTTGACAGAAGTCACAGGAATTTAGTGCTGACATCGGAGGCGCTGGCCAGCTCCAGAACAGGAAGGGGGAAAGACAGCAGCAACACTGGAGGCAGTCGCCATCTCCAGCAGCTCCGGCAGGCACCTAGCATGGCTGCAACAGGTGAGCGGAGTCCACGCCGGGGATGGGGCCAGCCAGCCCAACTGAGCTGCCTCCAGAGGTGTAACGCTCTGGCCGTGGCCGCAGCCATGGCCCGTCCTGGGTGGCTGCTCCGTGGCTTCCTCCCCCTTGTCCTTCCACGGTTGGTGCCACAGCCAGCGAGGGGCAGGCAGTGGCCACAGCTGCAGCCAGGGGCTAGTCGCTGTGCTCGTTGCTGCACTGCAGAGCCAGAGAGCTGAGCTGGACCGGCTGGGGCAGTTGTACACACAGAGATTTCTATACTGCGCTTTGCTGTATGGAAGTTGGGGGGTTTAGTTTTTGTTGTTTTTTTTTTTTTAATCCACAAAAGCCCAGTCAGTTGGGGAGATTGGACTCTGGAGCTCCTGCAAGTGAAAAATAGCAAATCCAATATCTTTTTAGTGGTGTTTTTATATTCAAATTAGACATAATCTCCATGAATAAAATTACTGTTCCCAAAGGGATCATGCCCAATTTAAATGTATAAAATGTCATTAAAAGGGTACTGGCTTGCTATTAAAATTTAACTCCAGCAAACCCCCAATGTCATTTGTATTATAGTTTTACAATTAAGCCAGAGATGTTGGAAATAATAGTTTTGATGTACAATCTGGTACCATACAGTAGGAGTGCATTGTTCCTAAGAAGACTGCAGCCAGACCCGTTGCTGGAAACATGGCCACATTGGAGAGGTGATGCTGCTGGGGCTGGCCGCAGCTCCTGGAGAGGGGGGTGCAGCCACAGCACTGCCAGGGGACATCCAGTCAGGAACAGGTCTGGTGCCACGCTGCACCCTCAACTCCTGCTCACAGGTCCCTCTCAGGTCCCACCTGAGACCAATGGCTGGAGCAAGGACATGGCCATGCAAGCTGACGTCCCACTGGAAGGACCCAGTGCACAGGGCTGGGAACCCCTCCTGTTCAGGGCCATGAAAGCTGGCCCAGGGCCTTGCCAGGCAAAGGATGCAGATCCCTTTCCTTGCAGTCTTGCTGTCTCAAAAGCAAAATGCCGCAGGGAGGGTGCGAGGGCTGGAAAGCAGCAACAGCAGGGCACGGCTGCAGACCAGGGACTGCTGGGCTTGTGCAACAGCTGGCAGCTGCCTGGATGGCGGGGGACACTGCCAAGGAGGAGGCAATCACAGTGGCAGTGTTACAAGGTTCAGGTCTCCCCCAGAAGGATGGGAACATGCGCATTGCCCCACACAGGTCTGCTTCTGAACATGTGGTGCCACTGAAAATGTCCCACAGTACCCAGCTCTGGATGGGGAGGGGTAAGTGCCCTCCTGCCCTGCCCCTGGCACTGGAGTTCAGTTAGATCCCAGGAGGGCAAGGTGCAGCACCTGCAGAGGTTGGTGTGCTGGT
The DNA here is from genome assembly GCA_013400535.1 of Scopus umbretta. Classification (NCBI taxonomy): domain Eukaryota; kingdom Metazoa; phylum Chordata; class Aves; order Pelecaniformes; family Scopidae; genus Scopus; species Scopus umbretta. The sequence continues at coordinate 16,880 of VZTL01045966.1, read as the reverse complement.
TGCCCCGACCATGCTGTGTTTCTTACAAAGTTTCTTTCTCACTGCCACCACAGTGGCTCAAGACATGGGGCAAGGCATGGCCAAGTGCAGGGAGCAGCTTGGTTTTGCACCTGGCTTTGTCCCTTGCCTGCTGCACCAGTGCTACATGCCCTAGTCTGGCTGCAGGTGGCTGCATGGGGATCTTGGTGCTGCTCTCCAGGGCAAGTAATCCCCAGCAGGGATCTTCCCAGGGCAGCTGGTGCAGCTCAAGAAGCAGCTGGAAGCAGCAGCAGGAGGAAGCAAGGTGGGAGGGAACAGGTCTACCCAGCACGAGGCCTGTGCCAGAGGGGCTGGGGAAAGGGGTGCAAACTGCTCACCTGCCTGACCTCAGCAGAGAAGTAGCTTGTACCAGGTCATTGTTTTGTCTAATAGAGCACTGGTTCAGCAACCAGGAGCTGCTGGCTGTTTTCCTCCAAAACAGGGGTATGCAATCAGTGTCCTGTCAAGGGAGACAACATCTGGGTATACTTGAGAAAGGCAGGTGAGCTTTCAGACACAGAGAGCCCTTCAGGTATCAAATGACCTAAAAAAAGGTGTTTTGACTCTCCCTAACAAATGGTCACTCTGCTGAGCCCATGCTGTCATGTACTACAGTCCAAAAGCAAAACCAGGTAATCCTGGGAGGTGACAGCAACCACGGGAATGGCTTGTCCTATCCCAAATGTTGTTGGTCCCGCTCACCTCACCTGGGCAGGCTTCAGCTTTTACTGAACACTGATGAGCATTTCCAAGGCAGCTCCTGACTTGGCACACCAGCCAACTGTGGCCATTGAAAGGGCATGACTGGTGTTTCCTACAAAACCTGACAACACGAAGCGCCCATCTAAGGTTATCAGGAGCCATCCCTTTGGCAAGCTGGTCACCAAGTCTGAAGCCTATGCTGACCTCAGGCACCTGAAACTGGGTCTTCTTTTGCTGACACCTGGAGAAGAAAAAGGAATACGAGCAAGCTCTCCAGATCCTTCCCGGCTGGCACTTGCTGTCACACAAAGTGCATGTGGTCCCCTGCGAGAGGAGCTGCCGCCCCGCACTGCCACCCAGCGCTGCTGCACCGGCAAGGTGTCTGTCACCCACCCTGGGCCATATCGGCTTACCTGGCAGAGCTGTAGGCTGAGGCCAGGCCGGGGCACTGCCACCAGTCCTTCCTCTTCCTTTCATCCCCAAAGCCCAACCCTTAGTAAAAGCCGTGTGCTTGCTTTGCGAGCGCCTGCCCCAGGCATGGGAAAGGCAAGGCAGCCACTGCGGGAGATGTGCAGGGGGCAGGCTCCCGGCAGCAGGCACAAGTCCCCAGATGGCGTGTCCATGCCTGCAGCATGCAGTGCATGCCCCAGGGCGTCAGCAGCATGCCACTAGCCAAGGCAGTGCACACAGCCCAGCCATGCCCCATGACCTCAGCAGATCTGATGCAGTTTACCTTGCAGATTCAACACGAGACTGAGCAGACAAACATCTACTCCCTTGAAAGGGACTGCTGAGAAAGAGTCTTCGCTCTCTACCAAATAATTACTATGCATTAAAGGGTATAATGCATATTTAAATATGCATTTAACTGTCAGAGTAAGCAGGTGAGTGAATACGCATGTTATAAAAAATACGTATTTAACTAATATGCAATTAATGGGGCAAAACAGTCAAAACTATGTATTACTTCTGGGAACAGAACACCTTCTAAAGCATTTTAATTACTGCAGTAATATTCTGAAAACAAAGATCATATTCAGTCTTTCTCACTCTCTCTTCTTTTTCCCCAAAGAGTAGAAAAAGTGTTAAAACCCAGCAATCCTATGTGTAGGAGAGAACCATGAAGCAAAACAGAGCATGTGGACCCCTGGGAATGTTGCGATCAAACAAACAGCTGCAACAGGAGAAAAGTAAATACCCCAGTGCAGACTTTGCAAAAACCAACCCAGCTTCTGGCTTCCACTCTGGCAAGGTGAAGGTGCAGTCCCTGGGGGATGCACGGGGAGTGCCATGGGGAGCAGCACCATGAGGGCTCTGCCCAGCACTGGTGCAGACACAGAAGTGCTGCAGTGCAAGTGGCCTCAAGGGCTGCTGCCAAAGCTCACCCTCCCTGCCAGGCTGCTGGCCACCCGCAGGCAGTGAGCAGTCCCAGCCACATGCCCTCTGCAGCACCCGCAGCAGCCAACGTCGCAGCATCTTCTGCCAGTCTTCTTTCTTGTCGTGTGTCTGGCAGTTGCCTGAATTACTGCTGGAGCTCATAAAGCACATGCAAACAGCCTGCAAAATGGGAAGCATTCATCTGAGACATGCAGCCCAAACGCCCTGCTCGCGCTGCAGACGGATCACTTAGCCTTGTCATTGTGTTTATGAGGGTGAGAGAATTTTTCACTGCCATGGTATTTTCCCATTAGCCACTACAAGGAGATACTGCTGGAGGGAACAAGGAAAAGGCTTCTCCTATGCATGACTGACCTGCAAAGGCCAAATCAAAGGGACAAGTTGTGCCCTGGGTAATTCTTACCTTGATTTTCATGTTGAAACATGATAAGCCATGTAATAAAAACCTTATTTCCTTCCTGCACCCTCATGTCCTCACTACCTGACCCCTCCCTGAGCCCAGCCCCACGACCGCTGCCATGCGCCTCCCCAGGGGCCAGGTGACAAGCTGCGCATAGCTGTCCTGGGGTACCCTTATCACATTGGAGCCAGTGGAAAACATCCCAGGATGCTGCTGTGCTAGTCTGCCCCTTGCTGCATCTCCTCTCCACAGGGGTCCATGTGGCCCAGCTAGCAGTGGCAGCAGGCAAAAACCCCCTGTGAGGACCAGCAGGGACCAAAGTACAGGTAGCAGCAACTGCAGAGCAAAGCCTGTATCTCTACAGGCTTCTCCTCATGTGCAGAGCTGCACTGAACAGCTTGCTCCTGCCTGCAAGAACCACCAGTGCACTCCAGATCCCCCATTGTTTGTGCTGCACCACCTCCCGAGCACTTTCTGCACATCCTGCCTGAGGGAGAGAGTTTTGCTTTTACTGTCAGAAACAGCAACTTAATGAAAAAGACTTTTTTTTTTTTTTCTTTTAAAGGAAGTTTCCAAATTTATGCTAATGTCAGAATGCTTCTGAGTCATTAGGTGGCTGACAGCACACCGGGTCATATTTTGTGTTAAAATACATGAATCCAAAATGAAAATATTGGCAGACTTAGCATCTAGAGGTCCAGTGGGGAAATGCCTCCATCCGGGCATTTCCAACAATAGATTGCATCTAAAAGAGTTTCAGTCCTGACCACTAATGCTCTGCACAATTGCATGAAAAAAGTCCCTTTTAATTCTTAAAAGGAAAACAGTTTAATCATTGTAAGAAACTATACCTTCAGGGTATCATTTCAAAAATACAGGCAGAGATTAGAAGGGATTTGTGAGATTGTGTTTATTCCCAATTTAGGTGCTTTCCATAAATTAATTATAAAAGCAAGCCCAAACCAGTCAGAAGTACACTGGGAAATTCTCAGAGTGTTAGTCATTTTCATGCACTAATATTCATGCCATCTGCCTGCCTTTTTTCTATTTTTGCTAAATGCTCCATTGTTAACCATAGCCTGCTTTCTTTTGCTGTGTTTAGTCCCTTTCCCCCTTACCCTGCTGCAGGTAGTTACCCTGAGCACACTGTTACATTTTTACTGAAAGAGCATTAAAAGGAGGAAGACTTGTTTTGGTAGTTGGCACTGAAGCACAGCAAACAGCACCTCATCACGATGCAGACACGAACTGTTGTTTTATTCCCATTTAGAGGATGCTCTCCCATCTTTACGTCATTGGCTTTCCGAACTTCGCGCAGGGGTGGTTCACAGAGGACCACAGGCTGGAGGCCTACTACCAGTATCTCCAGTGGGATGGAGAGCATGGGACAGGGCTGCGCTTGCCCTTGGCCCTTCCCGCAGCACTGCACAAGGTCCTGGGAGAGCCCCGGAGCTGTGGGTGTGGGCAGCGCTGCCTCTGACGGGGGGATGAAGCCGAGCAGGCTGCCCATTTCTGCATGCATGGTATTCACGTAATGCAGTCAGAGACTGACTTCTGGGTCAGCCTCAAATCGCAATGGTAAAATGCAGGTGCCAAGCATCCCCCAGACAAGTTTCCTCCGGCAGCTCTTACATCTCTGGAAAGTGACAGCAGCAACACAAATCCAGCAATGCTGCCCAAGATGGAAGCTCATCTGGTAAGACTGGGGACAACAGGTCACCTTGTTACAGGAGGGTATCTGCCAAAAAATCATCCCAGTGCTGTCAGCACCACTGCAGCCTGCTCAGGAGGGATCTGAGGATTAACAAACCTTCCCTCACCTTGGGAGCTATAGCCCCAGCTTAACCAACCCAGCCTTGTCGGGCAGCTTTCAGCCAGGGAAGGGGGACGGGCTGAGCAGAGGAGACCTGTGAGGAGGGGTGAGCCATGGGGCTGGGGCCAAGGCCCAGGGCCACGTGGCTGCTCCTCCAGCCCCTGGCCAGCAGAGACCCATTGCGGCAGCCTGGGCCGAGCCAGGCCACTGCACAAAGGCAATTGGTGCCAAGTTTGATCTGTCTGCTGTGAATTCTCTCCAGGTAGAGCTTTGAGCCTTCCTTTAACGATGGCAGTTGTCTCTTTTAAGAAAGGAAAAATTACAATATTGCTCCTTAGAACAGCATTGTCCAAAGGTTTTGTTGTTCCTAAATACAAAATCCTAGCTATCCCTTAAGAAGGATTAAAGAAACTGGTGTGGTTGAAATCCCTAATCGAGACAATATGTTTTTCCTCCCTACAGGGAACCTCTGAAAATGCTTTAAAAATAATCTTGTGGTAATAGTCTAACAGCCTAAGCATACATTCGCCCTCCAGTAAAGGCAGACTTTCATCTGTCTAATAGACTTCTGAACATCACAGAACCTGAAACGGCAGCACCCTGTGCGTTGTGTCCCACATGCAAAATCCCTGGCCACACAAACTGCACGAAGGAGAGGAATAGCCTGCTGCAGGCACAGCAAGGCAAGCAGGGATGCGGACCATGGGCACACAGCAGGGCAAGAGGTGACACAGGCACACAGCTAGATAAGCAGGAGCCCAATGGAAGGAAGCTCAGACTGGGAGAGGATGGGAAAGGCTAGGCTCTTGCTGGCCTCAGGCCCCAGCTGGGTAGACCATATGCTCCCACGTGCAGTTGCAGGAGCATAGTGCCTCTAGGAGGAAGGAGTCTTGGAGATCCAGGGGAGGTGAGGAGGAGAGTAGGAAGTGAGTGCATTTGGAAGAGCGACCCTGAAGGGCTCCAGCTCTCTGCAGGACAGGGCAGTCCTACCTCCATATGTGCATGTGCTGAGAGGCAGCCCAGAGCAGAGCTTGGAGCCACAAGCTGGGGGGAAGGAGAGAAGAGTGCTGGTGCTTCAGGGACCACAGCATGAGGCCTTTCCATGGACCAAAATCTTCCCATCACCAGAGATACTACCAATGACAAGAAAAATGACTGACGGAGCAAAAAAAAACCTTCTCCCAGCATTCCCCTGTGGGTCCTTGCCTCTATGCCACCTTTTTGCTGCCTCACAAGGCCCATAACACCTTCAGACAGCTTTGTCCGGCCATCACCCTAACCCAGCAATCCATCATTTATGGGATAAAGGGGCCAGAGGCACTTGCTCAGCAACTTAATCCTCTCCACAGTCCCACTTCCACAGCTGCCACATCAAGCAATGGGACTCTGGTGATCCCAGTCCTGCTCAGAACTCCCAATGCAAGTGTCTGGGATCCCAGGGCTGTGTGTCTGCTGCTGGAGGAGATGCAGCCCTGGAGGCAGCAACATGACTGGTAGGGGTGGCAGAGGGCCACCAGCCCTGCTGATGGAGGACCATGCAGCACAGCTGTGGGCCCCATCCTGCAGCAGTGGGGGCAGGGCTTCCAGCCTCATGGAGACATTGTTTGGTAAGGAAAGTGACTTGCACCAGCACAGTCAGTGACTGTGTGCAGCAACGAGGCTGACTGGCAGGGTCCTGCTCAGCTGGGGACACACTGTGGTGCTGCTGGGCTGGCTAGTTCTGGCTCAGGGTGGCCCCTTTCCAGCAGAACATTACTGATTTTGTCAGGAATAAACCCAGACAGGGGCCGCAAACCACTGCCAGGCGAGCATCACCACTGGCTCTCTTGCAACAGCAGGAACCAAACCTGAGAGCAGTCAGCACCACCATGATAGGACATGACCACATTTAGCCCAGGGAGAAGAGGAGGTAAGCGGGGCACAAGTGAGTAGCAGCACATCCAGCCCCTTTCCCCGTGGCATGGGGCAGGAACTGCTGAGGGGCTCTGGGTGGAAAAGCCTGCCCAGACTTGCTCCCCATGGGTGGGTGACATGCAGAGCCACTGGCACAGACCCATGGGTCATGTCACTCAGGCATGCAGGTCCTCCGCTCCTCCCAGGAGCTAGCACCACTGCTGGTGCCTTGCTTTGACCCTGGAGACATATGGCATGTCCTGAAACGGGAACGCAGCCATGCCCCATGGCAGAGTTACTAATTAACCAGGTGGATCTAAACAAATAGGCTTTGCTCTGAGAAGCGACTGATGAATTCGGTGGATGTAAGTTTGGCTGGATTAGGTCCCACCACCAGCCCTCTGGCAAGTCCTTTTCTAGTCCAGGCTGATGTAAACCCCTGGTAAATGGGTTGTCACCCCTATCACTCCCTGGAGATCCATGGCTTCTCCTCAAAACACAGGATGCATGGCCAGGATGGGACAGGATGGATGGACAGAGACCCAGCCATTCTGCTGGCTTTTTGCAAGGAGCTGCCACACCTCCACACTCCTGTATCCTCTAGACAGCTGCAAGCTTTTGCCAGAGGTCACTTATATTTCAAAGGACAGAACCTTCATAAGCTAGTGGCTATTTTTGTCCTGCCCTGACACACACTCCTAAAAATCCCATTGGATTCCTGCTGTACCCAAGAGGGTGACATTTCCACCTCCTCTGGTGGAGCACACATAGCAGAGTCACTGGCAGAGGCGGCCGCTCAGCTCACAGCAACTCAGTGGCCCAGATGGCAGTGGCCTGTGTCTTGCAGAGGCTGGGTGAAGCTCGGACATATCTCCTACAGCTGCCTCCTGACTTGGACAGCCAGCTGGCTCTCNCCAGCTGAAACCAGGACAGTGCCAAGCCCAATGGCAGGAAAAAATAAAAGCAAGGCATTGGGAATTCAACAGTCTCACACTGTGGAAATGTGAAAATAGTGTTCAGGGAGAGGGTATTCCCATGGCAAGACTTTTCCAGATGAGACAGCTTTGATGTGCTAGCTGCTAAGGCAAACCCCTTGTTGTGGTTTAACCCAGAAGGCAGCTAAAGACAACACAGCTGCTCACTCACTCTCCCCCTCCCCAGTGGGATGGGGGAGAAAATTGGAAAAAAAGGGAGAAAATTGGAAAAAAGAAGTAAAATTCATGGGTTGACATAAAGACAGTTTAACAGGACAGAAAAGGAAGGGGAAATAATAGTAATTATAATAATAATAATAATGTGATGCACAATGCAGTTGTTTACCACCTGCTGACTGATACCCAGCCAGTTCCTAAGCAGCGGTCACTGCCCCCTGGCTAACTCCCCCCAGTTTATATACTGAGCATGACACCATATGGTATGGAATAGCCCTTTGGTCAGTTTGGATCAACTGTCTTGGCTGTGCCTCCTCCCAGCTTCTTGTGCACCTGGCAGAGCATGGGAAGCTGAAAAGTCCTTGACTAGTGTAAACACTACTTAGCAACAACTAAAACATCAGTGTGTATCAACATCTTTTCTCAAACTAAATCCAAAACATAGCACTACACCAGCTACTAGGAAGAAAAGTAGCTCTATCCCAGCTGAAACCAGGACAGTGCCAAGCCCAATGGCAGGAAAAAATAAAAGCAAGGCATTGGGAATTCAACAGTCTCACACTGTGGAAATGTGAAAATAGTGTTCAGGGAGAGGGTATTCCCATGGCAAGACTTTTCCAGATGAGACAGCTTTGATGTGCTAGCTGCTAAGGCAAACCCCTTGTTGTGGTTTAACCCCAATCAGCAACCAAGCACCACACAGCCGCTTGCTCACCCTCCCCCTACCCCAGTGGAATGGGGGAGAGAACCAGGGAAAAAAAAAAAAAAACCAAACCCTAAAACCCATGAGCTGAGATAAAGGCAGTTTAATAGGACAGCAGAGAAAGGGAAAATAATAACAACAGAATATACAAAACAAGTGATACACAATGCAATTGCTCACCACCCAATGCCCAGCCTGCCCCCAAGCAGCAATCACACCTTCCCCCGGCCAACTCCCCCAGTTTATATACTGAGCTTGACATCAGGTGGTATGGAATAGCCCTGAGGTTATTTGGGATCAGCTGTCCTGCCTGCATTCCCTCCCAGCTCCTTGTGCACCTGGCAGAGCATGGGAAGCTGAAAAGTCCTTGACTGGTGTAAACAGCTGATGCCAGGACACCCCTGCATGTTTGCACAGGAGAAAAGCTGGTGCTGGACCTGGCTGTGACATACCCAGCATCCTTACTCCTCCAGCAGCAGTCCAGCTGCCTGCCAGCAAGCAGAAAAAGACGTGGCATCCAGTTGTCTCTCTCATTTCAGCTTTCAGAAAGGTTTTGCAGAGCTCTGTAGAGTTTTCCAGGGGTGAAACAGTCTGCAAGTCTGTCTAAAACAAACCAGACGGTAAAAACAGAATTTACAGCTCAGTTTTCACCAGGACGTCCAGATAACAGGAAGGATGCCAGGTCATGGATGACAGACCAGTTAATTACTCCAGGCTGAAGCAAAGCGTGATAGAGCAAGGAAAGGCTACAAGGCGCCCCCAGCTGAGGCAGACTGATGGACACTGTGCAGCATTTCAGAAGGAGCCAGCAAAGGCAGAAGAGGCGGTGGTGGAGGACAGTGATGGGTGCAAAGCTGTGAGGAGCAGGCAGAGACAGTAGGATGGCCGTGCTGGCCTCCTCGCAGTCACTTGTGTTAGTGGCCTGCTGTGGCCAACGAGGCGATGGCTCAATTGCAGCGGGAAAAGGATTCAGAAAGAAAAGGTGTGATGGGAATACTGTGATGGGTAAAGGTGCCATGGCTAAGACTGATGGATGTGTAGAGGGCCATGACCTTGCCAGTGTCCCATGAAGAAAAGGGCTGCATCACATGCTCAAGTCTTACGAGACACCCGGTCAGTGCCTTCATACCCTTTGTCCTCATACCCAGGGATCACTTCAGTGAGACGTTCATCTCCTTGACACTGAATGCAGTCATCCACAAGGCAGAAACTCATGGACAATCAAGACCCATTTGGTTTTGTGCTCATGAAGCTTCTGCCTTTTTAAAATCCAGCATACAATCCCATGATGGCCAGGATCTGTGGCTCCAAGTAGTGCTTGAGATGGAGCAATGTGGGGGAGGAAGCTGTGGACATTAGGAGCAGGCTCAAGAGCAATCCCATTTGCACCTGGCCTGACAACACAGTTTTGACCAGTGCAAGAACTGAGGAAAGAGAAGGCTCAGGGGGGTCCTATCCCTGTGTATAAATACCTGGTGGGGGAACGAAGATGCAGGAGCCAAGCTCTTCTCAGCAGTGCCCAGTGGGAAAGCAATGGGCACACACTGAGACACAGGAAATTCCACTGGAACAGAAGAAAAACACTTTTTAACTCTGAGGGTGGCTGAACACTGGAACCAGTTGCCCAAAGAGGTCGTGGAGTCTACATCTGTTGAGATACCACAATCCCAGCTGGACATGGCCTTGGGCAACCAGCTCTAGGTGACCCTGCTTTGAGCATGGTTTAGACAAGGTGACCTCTGGAGGTGCCTCCAGCCTCAGGGACCCTGTGGCTCTGAGCTGCGCCTCACTGCACAGAACACCCATAAGATGCAGTGCAAGAATGCAGCCCTGACGTCGACCTTGCCTTCAGAGGGACTGAAGAGCTATCACCTTTCCAAAACACAGTGAGCTTCTCGCCTCAGGGGGCTGTGACCTGTGAAGCAAACAGGCACATAGAGCTGGGCTGCCGCCAGCGCATATGGTGTGAAAGGATTTTGTCACCAAACTGTGTGAGTGACGTGATCCAAAGGAGTAGGGCTGAGTCTGCAAGCAAAATATCCTCAGGTCCAGCATGAGAGGCTGGCTTCATCCCACTGCAGCTGACTGCACACATTCCCTTGTCCTTGCCCAGATCATGCTGGCACAAGCTTTTGCCCATCACTGAGCAGTGATTTTCTGAGACCTCTTAGACTATGCACAGGATGCATTTGCTGAGCAGTTCCTGAGACCACTGCATGCTGCAGGCCAGTGGCCCAGAAGGGTGGTGACAAGCCAAAGCACTCCAGGAAATGGTTTCTGCACATTTATAGTAAAGACTTTGAAACTGAAGCCACACAGCTAAGGATACAGTTTATAGGTGTTCTGTGCATTTAAGTGTATCGATAAAGCCACACTTTTGCCAGCATTGTGTGTTTTGTTTTGTAAATAAATCTTCTCGGGGTGGTGTCTCCATTTTGCTCGTACTGTGGCCACGGGAGGAACTGGCTGGGTGTCCAGATGTTGCCACTGCACTGGCTCTGTCAACATGGGGCACCGGCAGCCGTGGCACATTTTCCTGAATGAGCGACTCTACTGTGTTCACCTGGATGGGCAGAGGAAGGCAGCAGGAATGGGAAAAGGAAAACCCTTGCAGCCACTGCACTGCAGGATTAGTGTGGAGATGTCATGCTGGAGAGCATATACTCCTGACACAAATCCTTACATGATCAGGGAGGGAGATAAGATGTCAGCTCTAATGATAACCCAGCTCAATAAAATAAAATAAAATTTCAAGCAATTATTAAAAAATAAAATGGATTCTGCTGACATAATCTGACAACATACTGACGGTGGGAGCAGACATGCATCATGATAAAGGAAAATCCCACCAGTAGAGTACAGTTTTATTAGATAAGCTGATACCTCATATAGCACTGATGATTCGTGCCAGAGAAAAGCACTGTAAGTCCCTGGCCTCTAAGTTTATAGTAAACTTCCATTAAGATCAGACAGTTGTGCACTCCGGCTCTCTCCAGCCCTCTTGTTAAAGCTTCCATCAGATAACAAATGCTCTTATCTCCCAGGGCAATGATGAGGAAAAAGCCCTGTAGTGGATAGAGCCTTTGTTTCCCCAACAGTTCCAGCAGAGTGAACCACAGTGACCCAGCCAGGCTCTGCTCTACAGTCAAATGGCAGCTGCTGGACGGGAGTTACAGGGCCTGCAGACAATCTGCCTGCAGATTGTCCTCTTTCTAAACTCAAAACCTGTGTGTGTGTGTGGGGGGGGGGGGGCTGCAAGCCGTCCCCACTTCTCGCATGGCACAAGCCTGTGAAGCACCTGCTGTGGAGCAGCAGAAGGAATCCTGGATAGATATTCTGGGACATTAAACTCCACTTTCCCTCTGTCTATGGATGTGTTTTCTTTACTGGTATGACTCTGTGCTCATTGTCAGAGATAATACACCTGTTTTACTCCACCTTCCTATACAAGCTCATGCCTTCTTTTGGTTCCACACACACACTCCTATACCTAGCTCTGTTCATTTTGTGATCATAAAGCAGGTTCAGGTCAGGTTTCCAGCAAATGTAAATCTCGCTTTTAACAAGCAAAGTCTGTTTAGCACTGGGAGAGGCTTTAACTGTGCCTATCTCTGGCCTTTGGAAATCTCACAAAGTAGTCACTGGAGGCTCTGAGGTGGAAACGCCCATCCTAAAACACTACCCAATACCTGTAGCATCAATTGCCAGCTAGAAGTGGCAATCTTCGTCTATCAATGAAGCTTAGGCAACCAGCTCAGCCTAGACCCTTGCTGTGCCGGCAACGTGTCAGAATGGAGCTGGTCTGTGATGTCTCTTCAAGTAGCTGAACAGAGGGTCCTTTAGGAGATGAATGATATTCCTGGAGCTGCAATTGTGTGGCTTGTTCCTCCTGGCTGGCACATTCTTATTCTTGCTTTGGAGCAGGTATGCGCTGCTTAGAGATACAGGTTGGGTCCCAGTAGAGTGTATCATCATGGCTTCTCTCTGCCTCCTTGGCCAGCAGAGAGAGAAGTGCTTAAATGATGCCTCAGGAGATAGAAGTGAAGGAGATCAGACCTCAGAAAACAGTTCTGGTTAGGGACCAGGTTGGGTGACCACATCAAAACAGAATCTGGGAGGACCTGTTGCCCTGTATGCTGGTCCAGAAACCCACCATATCCCAGCAAAAGTGGTACAGGTCATCACCACCCCAATTTTAATGACACTGGCACAAAGCCATTTCTAAAAGCTGGTTCATGTAGTTCCTGCCCCACTTTGCCTACTTAGATTACCAGGCCCTTGGCTATTTCATGATGGTGGTTGATTGATGATATTGTACAGCATTACACATTATAGCACTGCAGTGCTACTTCTTGTACAAAGGTATGAAATTCATCCTGATGGTGAATAGAGTTCATTGTCATAGTTTGCACTATTTGGTACTAGACCTTCTGCTGGTTCTGGAGAAGATGCCAGGGTTCATGGATAACAACCCGATGTTGCAAGGAATTTGAAAAAAAGTCAAAAGGAACCCAAATAAATGCATGCAAATATATATACACATACACATGTATGTGTGTGTATGAATATATACCTCGTCCACACCAGGGTGCCCCCTGGAACCAAGGGCTGCTTGGCCCTCCACATTGGCATGCGTACCTGTACGCGCACACACACACACACGTGTGAATGACTGACAGAGGGATGCACCCAAACAGTTTGTTCTGTCTGTCCTTCCATTTGCCTGCTCTGCTTTACTGAGCCACCAGCGCATTGACATCTGTAAAAATCCAGCCAGATTTTATTAAAACATCTCCTTAGCTTTAAAAAAATCTTTTAAAAGCCCTGCAGGACTCTTGTAAATTTCAGTCCCCTGCCAGATCACAGGAGCAGAGCAGGCAGGCAGATCCTTGGCAGGTGTGCTCTGAATGCAGATGTCTGCAAGCTGTAACACAGCAGGTAGGTCTCCTCTGCCATCCACCAGTACTCCATTTATTGGAATTTGCAGTCTCCACACCTAATCTCCACAAGGCCTGTGGAAAGGTTCCATCTCCCACGCCATGATGCAATCCACCCTGCCCTTCTCCCAACCTTAAATATTCTCCGTCAGTGTCCCAGCTAGGCTGCTGCTCCCACGCTGCAGGATGCCCACCTCCACGCTAGGCAGTGCAGTTACCCACAGACCCTCACTTCCCCAGGGCGCTGATCCAGTGGCTTGAAAGGCCAGGAGCCTTTCCCTCCTATGGCCAGTGCTAGGGCTTGGGGATATCTGTCCTGTGCAAGTCAGAGGGTGGCAGGCTGCATGTGGAGTGGCTTCTCTGAGGTAGACCCAGCAGCAGGCCCTGCAGGACTTGACATGGGGCAGAGATGTTGCTGGCTCCTCCTGGCTCTGGGGCCCTGCCACCCATGCAACTGACAGCAGCACAGTGCTGCGAGGAGCCACATTGCAGGACGGGTTCCTGTGAGGCGGAGGTGCTGGCACAGTATTGAGTGCCAGCTCCCACCCAGGCCTCCAAACCAGTTGGTTCCCCGAGGAAAGATGGGCTGCTGTTCTCAGTCAGCATGGCAGAGCTCCCTGCAAGGGGAAACCCACACCCAAAACTTTACGATCATTTACCATCTGTTCTCACGACAAGCTGCTGTTCCACCCGCAGCCTGAACGCACACCTTAACCCAGAGAAAGAAAAGGCAACGTAGCTAGGATGGAGGAGCTGCAGAGGGGCTGTAAGCGCCCCATGGCGGGTTAGCAACCAGGCCTCGCGTCCTCCCCCCACCGCGCACTGCACGGGTGCATTGCAGAGGTGCTCCAGGCACGCCTCCCCCCCGCGACCTGCCCGCTGCTCGCAGTGCGCGGNAGCGCGGGCTGCTCTGTCTCCTCTCCGACCGCATCGACCGCGAGGTGCTGGAGGCCGCCGGTGGGTGCGGGCTGCGGCCGCGGACCCCTCCCCTCCCGTTCCTCTGCCCTCCGGGTCCCTTCCCCTCCTCCCGTTCCCCTCCCGGCCCGGCCTGGCCCAACCCCGTCCGGGGCGACGCTGGGCAGCCGTGCGCTGGTGATGTCTTGCAGGGCCCGGCCTGAAAGTCATCAGCACCATGTCCGTGGGGTTTGACCACCTTGCCCTGGAGGAAATTAAGAAGCGGTAACCCTTGTCTTCTCTGCCCCCCGCCCCGGGGCCCAGCCGGGGGAGGCAGTGGGGAAGGAGGGCGAAGCTCAGAGCTCATCCTGCTCTTGACGCAGCAGAGCTGCAAATGGCTTTGGCATGGGCCTGGTGGGTGGACTTCCGTGCAGTGTGGGAGTGGACAGGGTTTACAACCTGCACCTCCTTCTTGCTAGGGTATGGGCTAGGATCACCCCTAACCCAGCTGGGGCTGGAGGAGCTTTTAGATGCTAGGGTAAGGCTAGGGTAACCCCACCCCAAATGTGGTTGAGAAAAGTCTTTGGAGGAAGAGCTGAGGAGCTAAAAGGGATGTTCTCTTGTGCATGGTACTGCAGAGCCTTAGAAGAGTTGTAGCATCAGAAACTTGCCCAGAAATTTTGAAGTGGTACCCCAAGGCTGGCAGCATTGCCCCAGAGACCTGTGCTTGCCTTGCAGAGGGATCCGTGTGGGATACACACCTGACGTGCTGACTGACGCCACTGCAGAATTGTCTGTAGCTTTACTTCTGGCTGTGTGCCGCCGGCTGCTGGAGGCAGTGGAGCAGGTAAAGAAGTGAGTATCGGCAGCTGCCAGCTGGAGCAATGGCTGGCTTCTGAGCCTAGCAGCCCCCAGGTCAAGAGCTGCAGGAGAAGGCATACCACAGTGGACAGATGAAATGGGGCTAAGCCAGGGTTTCACCTGTCTTGCACTGAACATCTTACAGACCAAGGTGGAGTCCCCTGCAGTTCTGTGACTCTTTGGAGACAAGCTGCTCAGAGGCTGTGAGAGAGGCAGAACTCCCTCTGTATGCTAGGTAGAGGATCTGCGAGAGAGGGCACCCAAGACCACCACAGACCCCTGACGAGGGAACACATGGAAGGTCTGGCCAGAGCTCACTGACTGGCAGTCATTTACAGGGCTGTAGTTAGCAGTGCCTAAATTAAATCAGCCCCAAGGCGGCTGCTGCTGCTGTTGCGCACCTAAGGTCCAAGCAGATTCCTGCAGGAGACCACCAAGGTCACTTGAAGCAGGAACCTCAGAGGGGCTGGTTGTAAGATCACCTGTCTGTGCCAGAGGGGCTGGCTGCCTGCAGCGTTGTACTCTCTGGCATACATGCCCAAATGCTGGACTCAGCTATGAGCAGGCTCTCCCCTGCTGCTGTCTGACGTGTTTCTATCTCTCTCTCTGCTAGTGGTGCCTGGACAACATGGAAGCCCTTATGGATGTGTGGCTACGGTCTGACTGATAGTACGGTGGGCATCATAGGTCTGGGGAGAATAGGTAAGTGCAGGTCAGGCACAGGATTTTTGTGTCTCCAGTGATGGCAGGGTGGTTTTGGAGGTTCAGCCAAAGTGGTGTCCCCAGTGCTCACCTCTAAAATCTTTCAGAACAGCAAGGAGAGCTGTGTAGAGCCTCTCTGAACAGCTATCTTGACTCATCAGGCCTAAACCTTAGAAGTTTAAAGCATTCAAACACTTCCACTACATCTGAATTCTACAGCAAACTGGACGTTGTCCTCTCAATTTTCAGTTAAAGAAATGCCTTGACAAAGTCCAAGAGGACGTGCTTGTCATCTGTGCAGTTGTGGACTTTGTCAGCAGCTGGCTATTTCTTTCCTTACTTTCCAGTTTGCTCCCGATGGTAGCTTCAGGTTTAACGTCCTGCAGCTCTCTTTCCACAGTTTCGCTCTGGTGGGGAGTTCATTCCTGCTCATTTGGGGAGCAGTAGAAGACACCCACCTCCCACCCCATGCCCACCACGCTTCAGGCTTGGGAGCAGCCTGACAGGAGCAATCCCACCACAGCCACCTGTTAGTGAGTGTTGTGCTCTGCTGGCTGCTGTACTGTCAGCTGCACTGAGTGCAAGCTTGCCGAAGGATGGACCACCTGGAGAGGCCTGTGAGACCCCTGTGGCCCTGCGTTCGTCTCTGTGTGGCATGCCTCATGCAGTCACTGGCACAGCAGCTGGACAGTCTTCTTTCTCGCTCCTAGGACAGGCGGTTGCCCGCCGCCTAAAGCCATTTGGGGTCAAGAAGTTTCTGTATGCTGGCAGTTTCCCAAAACCAGAGGTTGCTGCAGAGTTCGAAGCTGAGTTTGGTAAGAGAGGCACGAGGAGCAGGGGTGGTGGTTGGTTGTCTGTTGCAGGGCAGCACGGAGCACTATGGCTGGGATGGCTCTAGGGAGGTGTCACCCCGCGGGGGTGGGCCAGCGGGAGGAAGGGAGCAAGCTGGTGGTTCTGGGCAGTTCCTTGGTGTAGCTGGTGTGAATCACTGCAGGGGCAGCAAAGGAGAGAATGGCAAATCCCAAACACTTCCCATGCAGCAGTGGTGGATGGCAGGGAGGGAAACCTGCCCTCTTTGAGCCAGGCGATTCCAGTCAGAAGGCTGGACACACTTGGGCTCTAACTGACTGCCCACCATAATTGTGGACTATGGCTGTTTCTGTTGCTTTTGCCTTTCATCTTCCCCTGTGGCCATCTGTTTGTGATTTCCAGTTAGTTGCATTCGCACAAGGAAGTGGAACATAACGGAAAGAGAAGGGGAAGTGGGGCCGCCTCTGGGAGGAGGAGAAGGGTACCCATGGGATGGGTACCAAAATGTCCTGCAGGGAGGAGGGAATAGTCTGAGGCTGACTGCAGATCTTCACTGAGAGATGTCGGTTGCTGGAAACAAATCATAGAATCATTAAGG
>VZTL01045965.1:30685-48698 GCA_013400535.1 Scopus umbretta | reverse complement strand
TCCCCATCTTATTGGATTTGTCTTTCATTAACATGTGTCTAAAATATATTTCCAAGTGAACTTTGAAAAAAAACCACCAACAACGTATTATGGGAAAAACTTGAATGCAGAGTTGATTTATTGCAACATCTTTCTTGAACATTACTGCCTGATTTCTGTATAAAGTCGTTGCTGCAGGTACAGCAAAATTTTGCTGTACATGGCCATGATGTTAAACTCAATATAATACTTGTAATAATATATACATACTATAATATATACATAATATAAATGTAATATAGCTGCCTAGAATGAGAGAACTGGAAATGGGCAAACACTGGTGATACGGAACAGAAACAAGTTTTTGTCTGGGAAGAACAGTAAATCCTTTAAAAAATACATGTTTTAGGCGTTTAGTGACCTCTAACTGCTGTCTAACTGACAAATATAATCTAGTGCTGGCTAGAGCTTTTGACCACCGTGGCTGTTTGTAATAAGGGAGAATCAATTCCCTCATCCGTAGGCACAGTGTGAGTTGTGATACATGTCAGTGTCATTCAGGAGGCCCTGGCGATGAACACTTTGACTAGTAACTGTGGTGGTGGGGTGTAGAGAATCTTAGCACTGAAATATGTCTATGGGCTTTTCTGCAAAGCAGAAAGGTTTGCTTACATTACATGAGTGTTAGAATATTTCCAATTTGTTGGACTTTTCTGAGAATAATGGTGAGAAGTGAGCAGAATTGCTGTGTTCTCCAGGAAAATGGTCAGTCTCTTCTTGTCCGGCAAGGCCAAAGGGTGAGAAGTTAGGTGCTTCTTACTGAAGTGGTCTTCATCAAACACAAGTCAGCATGAGCCCAAGCTATCAGTCCTTTAACACAGAAACTTTTTGTAGGACCTCACTGCATATTTCAAAAGCTTTAAGAATGTATTCATATAGTCATGTATACTATTCTGAATACATAACGTTTCACCTTGAACTGGAGAAGATGAGCCCATAGTCACATACAGTACAAACAGGACAGATTTTAAGAGCAAAACTTCGTAAAATTGCAGTATCCTTTTAAAGCCAGAATTGCCATAGGCAGAAATGTCTCCCTTTGCTTTAGCTGAGGCCTTTGCGGTCCATCATCTTATAGTAAACACTGCTGGGCCTTGGAAATTGTCTGAAGTAGTTATTACCCACTAATGTGTTAGGATAGCTGAAAAATAGTGTTGGTGATATTTTTTTAGGTAGTGCTAATTTGTGATAGGAAATGAGATGCCAGTCAAGCTACGTCATTCAAGTCTTTATAACACTTCTCTCTTGCCTGCATTGATCAGCAATGAACTGCACCGGCATACATACCCGTATTAGAATTCACAGTTATGTCTCTGCTGAGATCAAGGAGGCATGCCAGCCATTCCTTTATTTTGGGTGTGTGCTGGCTAAGTTTGTTTAGGAGATTTTCTTTCCAACCAGCTCTAGAAGTTCTTTGGAAAAGGGAAATATAATAATAGACACTAAAACAATTATAAGGATTGAAAGCATGCAGACCAGACTCTCACAGAAATACCAGATTTGAAGGTTTGGTAAATAATATTCTAGACTTATTGAAGCCACCAATAATTTAATATTTTCAGAACTGACAACCTAGTACTTAATTCAGATTTGGGTTTGAAAATTCAGTTTGGACCTAATATTGGTTTTTTTTTTTTTCTTTAATGTTACCCTGTTTAATTGCAGTTCTAAATTGCTGCATGCTATGGGTTTGTCAGTGAAATGCTAAGTGTCACATTTTGTTCCTAGTGAAACTTTTGTATGTGTTTGTGTGCAGCCTGCAGTTTAACATGCTGTCCAGAGATGGAAGCTGCTTGCTTTGACAAGGTCAGATTGGAAAGGTGGCCACATTTCCTGAATAAGAAAGCCAGAAGGCCAGAGCATGCCATTTCATTAGAAAGCCCAGGACTCCCTTCTCACAGAAAAGGAGGGAGAATGAATGCTATGGAATTTAAAATAACTATTTCAGCTCTTCTGTAGCCTGAAATGCTACTCTCGGGCAATATTCTGTTAATGACCACTATTGGGCCAGATGTTCAGCACATGTAAAGTAGTGTATTTCCATTGACTTCAGTGGAAGTAGGCCAGCTTACACCATCTGAGGATCTGTCCCCTCAGCTTTCTTTCTAAACCAGTAGTGATTTTTAGATACGGAGACGCAGTATTATCTGTCATAGTTCCAGTTTCCAGCAGAGGGGAAAAAGAAAATTAATGTTCATATTTACCTCATTAACGTGAGAACAGATTAAACTGTGACAAAGAATCAAAGTGATTCAAATAATCAAATTTAAGAATGCTAAATGTAACAGACTTGCTTTGTTTTGCAGTGGGTGTTTTCTTTGTCAAAACAAAGCTTCATAATTTCTAGATGGCCCGCTACTTCCGAAAGCTTCTGATATCACTTAGGCCAGTAGAGTGGAATAAATTGAACACAGTAACCTGAAAAAGATCCCAAATTTTTGTGTTTTTTTTTTTTTTGTTGAGGTTGGGTTTTGTTATTTTAAATTAAGAGAGAGTTATGCAGGGGCTCTAAGAAATGGGATGAGCTCTGTGAACTGGGTGCATTCCTTCTGCCTTTCTATTCTGCTCCCATTCAGCACTTATAATGGTAATGAAGTCTAATTACAAATGCATGTGACTGCCTGTTGTAATCTGTCAGTGTGTTTCTGAAAAACCTTGTGCCAGTTCAGTATTGGTCATTAGATAATAAGGATTGATAAAATGTAAGGGGCAAAATGTTAAAAATGCTACTATCGATTAGAACGCACCTTAATAATGAAACCATGGGCCTGGGGACGAAAGCCATGGATCATTTTGACAATTCGGCCTTAGATTGTGGATGAGACAGAGTGGGGACAATTAATCCCTCAGAGCCACAAATCACAAATAAAGTAGTTGCAGCTCATTACAACCTGACCTTGCTAAACGGCCTTGAAAACATAAGTGACCTTCTAGTATTTGGAAAGATTACAACGCTCTATTGAGAAATATCTATTTTTTTTAAAATGTTTGGGAACCACACGACTTAATTTTAAGAGAACTATCTTGATGAAAGAAGCTTTTAACTTCACCATCTTTCATGAACCAAACTGCTAGCATCTCATGAAACCGATGGCAATAGTGTAGGGGAACATTCGGGAAAGATCTTAAAAGTCAAAAGTCTTGCTCTGTGCAATTAATCAGTGGAAGATTGTGCTACAATAGCTTTGAAGAGACAATAGTTTCAATGAACTATCTAGTAATTCCATTTAGGGCTTTTATAAATGATCTGGTATTATTGGAGTACTACATAATTACAGGAAAACATATTCCTTTGTGCATTGCAGCCAAGTCTAATCCTGAAACTTTGGGAATATGTTCAGCAAAGTATTTCATGAACTCTTCTCATGTTCCCACCTTAAGTGGGAATAAGGAAAGGGCATGTGTTTTGCCTTTCTGTCCATTCACATGCACTGCAGATGTTCTTTGGCTAAGTGGAGTCATGACTTGAATGCCTTGTCATGGGCTAGTGCGTATGGAAATCACAAAGTATTAAGCTAGCTTATTGCATGACTAATCAAAGATCCCATGATAAATAGCTAGATTCACATCCCTAAATATTCTGTTTAGAACTATACACAAAGAACTGAGTTTCTAATGAAATAGTCCACCTTAATTTGGTCCTTAACATTGAATCAGGCTCAGCTCTTATATCTTCTTCCTACTGGCTGTGGTAGAAGGAGACATTCTTTCAGCTCATTCCAGCGAAAAGGTAATGGCCACAGTCCCTGATACTCTCTTAACTATGCCGTGAGTTTGCAGTGCTAGCTGATTTAACTGTGCTTTGAACTAGGCCTATGTGTGATGCTGTTTATTAATCCTTCCTTTCAATGCCTCTCCCTGAGCAGTGCATCCTCTCCACTAGATACATGCAATTTCCCTTAAGACCTCACTTCTTTGTAAATACAAGAGACTTGTAGCTTTCCACAAGGATCAATGGTCTTTGCCTTTTCTAGACAAGAGATAGGGTCTGCTATAGCCCTGAGGGCTACTCATTAGGAATGCTCTACCTGGCATGCTCTCATGCTCTTGTGGTTGTGGTAAGAGAGGCTGCATGACTTCAGCGATGGCTGTGCGGCTGCGGGGAATGGAGAGAACATGTTCAAGTTCCCCAGTTCTTTGGTGTTTAGGCAAAAGCATCAAGTACCTTATGGTAGTGTGGATCCACCACAATATATCAGAGATCTACTGAAGCATGCTGAGTCTGAGAAATGGCACTTTGTAGATAATATTTTCTGCAAAAGTGGACTTTTCAAGATAGCCCTAAAATGCAGCCCCATGTAGAGGACGTTGCAAAAAACCTCTGCCGAATGTGTCATGAGCACAAATGAGCACCATGCATGAAGTAAGGAGTGAGGTGAAGGAATCTCCATGCTGCTGCTAGGGAAGCTGTGACAGCCCACTCTCACAGCAGCTAGATTTGGGTACCGCTTCCAGGGTGTTTCACCCTGGCATTACCAGGACTGAGCTTCATCCATGGTAGAACTCCCTCCTTGTCACTGGGCTTGAATGACAGTGCTTTCTGCATTGGGAGTGACAGAAAGAAGACTGTGTGGTATCCCTGTATGTAATACATTGGTATCGGTACTCTGCCTCTCTTATCAGCCTGGAAGACAGATGAACAAAATGGATTCCTCTGAAGCTCCATTTGATAATTTCACAGTGACAGCCAGGGCAAAACTCAGCCTATCCCCGAGATGTGGCAGAGTTACTACTTATGGTCGGAAAGCATTGTGGCATTTTCAGTATCTCAGTAGCTGAGCAGTCCCACTTTTTGAGTTAACACTTCATCTCCTGACCTTCTGGTGAGCAGGCCCAACTGCTTTCCAGATACTTCTCCTCAAGAGCTTTGGCTGTAGTAAAGTTCTCATAACAGAGATAGTCGTGGTCATGCACTTGTAGGTACACGCAGCAGGGCACGACACAACTCAATTACTGGATGTAGCATTGGGAATCAACTGGAATAAAAGGATTCCTTGCAAGATAAAATCATTCACTATTTTTAAGTACAGCAAGACTCTGCAGGTAATCCAGTATAGAAATATGTGACCAGGACAACTACAGCTATTACTTTGACACTTCAAACTTTTTCTTTTTGAGTGGGGATTTAAACTGCGTTTCCCACAACATCAAATGTGATTTAAGAATCAAACCGAAAGTTTCCTTTACCTTTCTTACTTAGTAGCTCCACTTAGTGGCTAACGGGATAAAACAGTTTCCTTTAGTGTTTGTGTTACCTGGTGCTATTGTGCTCTGCACATTGCTCTTTCCCTCAACCTGCCTGTCTTCTGCAGACACACAGTGCTGCTGAACACTGCAGTAGTGCCAAAGACTGAGAAGTACACTTAACTGCAGAGTGGAAAAAAATCCCTGCTGATTCTCTGCTGAACTGAGTTATCCTCGTATCAAACCTTATGTCTGTGAACGTATCTGTATCGAGTCCTTGTGTCGTTCTAGTTTCCTTTGCAAATTCATAGGTCATATGGAGCACTGAATCATAGCAGCTCAGCACGCAGCCTTCCACCTTCATGGGCGACACTCTTTCTGCTTGGATTCAGTCCGGCCTTCTCTACTGGCTTGCTGCAGTTTGAATCCTCATTGTGCTTTGTTTGATTTCTGGCTTCTGGGGATGAATTTGTCTCCCTGTATACTGCATATACTGGAGAATCTGATTTTTAGGAGATATTAGGCACGCTTGAAGAATACTTTGGGGGACAAATTCTTCAGAGGAGCAGAGAGTTTCTGGCTTCAGTAAGGTGAGATGCCAATTTGTTCATCTTCATATAAAAGCCTGGAGTACTACTTGAAAGCTAAAAGTAGAAATAATTGAAGCAGCTGAGGAATTTTGGTGTTGCCAACATTTGGAAGGAGCAGAGAAGTGATTTTGAGGTGCATAGATCTGGACATAAGTAAATACTGGTCTTTCAAGGATGTGATACCTAATTTCTCCAAGCAAGCAAACTCCTAATAGCTTTCCTTAAGAAGTGGTTGTTTTGAAGAATGGAGTTAGTGTTGTAGGTGTACATTTGGCATTTGTATGTATACTCTGCCTATGCTCTAAGCATAGCTGCATATGGCTTGCTTTCTAATAAAGGAAACGTTCATAATGCTGTCTGTGTCATATATAAAATATTTGGGCATTATGGAGGCTCTATAAGTTACTGTAATGAAAACAAATGACCTTTTACTTTGTATTTAAGCATGTGATGGTGAAGTGTGATGAGGCAGCAAGGTAAGAAGCGTTAGTGGCTCCCAGATCCAATTGTGTAACCATGCTAGTTGTTGTCTGGATCATAGTGTCTCAGAGGAGCGGAGGGCTCACTGGAGGTGGCTTCCCTGGCTAGCTATGGGACCTTGCTGGGTAGGAGAGAGGTAGAAGGAATACATACGCTGGGAAAAGGCACATTTAATTCTTATAGGCAGATCATGGGAGTGAAGGGGAGCTTGTTTCTGGGGCATGCATTTGACATACAGAAAATTTCCAGTGTTTAGCTGCAGCTTTTTTGTCATTCTTATTTGGTGAAGACCACATTGGTGTGCTTAGCTGCTTTTCTAAATGCATCAGGTCTGTTTCCACATGGAAGCTTCACTGCTTCATTTGGTTTAGCTCCCTATATGAATCAACATTGTTAATTTTGCTGTCCTATCACTCTGCCATACTCCAGCAATTGTGCAAGTGGAGTCTTGATTTAGCACAGCTCTTTCACCATAGGTAGTGACCTGAATGCTCTTGTGAATTCACATCTTATTTTCTCCAGGTTTTCCTCTTTGCTCCACTCAGCACTGTCCCACCAATGTGCAGCTACTCTGGCCATCCCATCTGAGCAGCTCACGTCCCCCAGCTTCTCATGGCCCAGGCAACTGCTGCTGCTGTGGCCTCGCTCAGAGACCGAATAGCTTGTACTTGCTGTATGTATTTGTCTGCCACTACAGCTGCTGCCACATTTATACTCAAAAGCAGAGCCACGTGGGGTGTTTTACTGGGTCTCTTGAGCATTTATGTTACCTAAATACCAGTGATTTTTTGACTGCAGAGTAAGCAGTTGCATGTTCTGGGTCTTTGTATCTACAGAAGTAATGTGTTTTCTTGGTTGCCTCCAGTGTTAATAACTGAAATTCATTCACATTTATGACATGAGTTCCCAAGTATCCATGTCTAGTGTTCCTTTACTACTTAGAAGTCCAATAATGTTTCTTGCAGTGCAAGCCAAAGGTGGTGCTTGGGCTTCCTTTAAATTGGTATATTGAGCGTTGACCTGCATATTGAATTGATGTGATGAACCACAGTGGATCTCAGGCCAGATCTAAGTCATGTCAAATACAAGTTCTTGGTACCTAGCTTAGGTACTTCGGTTTTTAATTTTGTAAGTCTATAAATGCATATACAAGCTCTTTTACCCTCCTGTTTATATGCAAAATAAAAGAAGCTAATGGCATAACAGTTATGTTGTCACAAGTGACCTATTTTAAAACCTAACTTAGAGTTTCTTATTTCAGCACTATCTGTGCTGAAATTTTCTATTCTAGATGCCTGCATCAGCCCACTTCTGTCTGTTTGAAATTTTAAAAAAAGTTTCTATTATTTCCAGAAAAAAAGAAGGCAAAGTACATTTTGTGTGTTCTTGTATATGTTTGATAAGCTCCCATCACACTTCTTCAGCCTCAGTCTAAAAATTCTGTGTGATCATTATCTTTTGTTATCCAGTGAAAATTTTTACTTGATCAGTAGAGATTTGGTAGTAGCTGAATTCCCTGAAATTATTGTCTGTGCAGCACATGCCAAGCACACTATTGCAGGTGTTGAGCAAAATCTTGTTGGGGATTACTTTTCACAGATTTTTAGGCTACTGTGGCATCACATTGGAAGTTCAAGAGTATGCGTACCTGGCACGGTGCAGCGTGCTGCTGGGGATGCTGAGGCGAGGAGGTCAGATCCCTGCTCCAAGCTTAGTGCAGGCCAGCAAGGCTGAAAGCGAGGAGGTACTCTTGGGGTTTCGAGGTTCTCTTTACTGTTGCTCAGACTAAGGAGGAGGAAAAAGCTACTTAACTGCAGACCTGAGGAGCTGTAAAAGGACTTGGCTAGGACTGGGACCTAAAAGAGAGCAAGAAAGAACTCATGTGGAAATAAGGCCAGGAGATTCTGCCGTTGATGTAAGAGATGACAGGAAAGTTGGTGGAGTGTGGATGTGGGTTTGGGTAGGAGACAGAAAGAAAAGAGGTAGAATTGGGAACCTGAGAGTAATGTGTAGAAGAGAGACTGGAACTGACTGAATAGGAGACTGAATAGGAGTAAGAAGAGGAGTAAATACTTCTAGGGTGAATCTGTACAAGCCATAGAGCTGAATAGAAGGCTGGGATGTGAAACTTGGACTGGAGGAATTTAGGGTTGCATTTGCAAAAATATAGGCATAAGGCAAGGACTGGGAGTGGGGAAGAACATGAAAGAAAAGTATTTGCAGTGGAAAGTAGTAGATGGCAACCAAAGGTCATTCATCTCTAGACCTGAGAGGGAAAGCCAAGATACATGGTGCCCTGCGTTCCTGTGCTACAGCAGGTCCCTGGGAAATCTGTGTGCTGCTCAGCCCTCCCTTCAGCCTGCTCTGTGTGCAGGCTACCATTGCTCTTACTGCTCACGTGGCCAAAGCCTCTGCTATGGACCATGAAGTGCCAGCCCTGTATTTCAGTATCAGTGCCATTCCGTACAATAGATTTTTTTCAGGCTTTCTTTTTCTCTCTCCTTCTGTATTTTTTTAACAACCTATGAAATTATACATAAAAGGGTACAAAACCATGAATGTTGCAACAAAACCAAGCACTAAAAAAAAAAAAAAAAGAGAGAGAGAAAAGAAAAAAGAATAATGCTGTCCATAAAGCCTTAATTGGGCCCCCTTGTGTGTACACATTTTGATACTGTCTCTAATTACATGGTCACACACTGCTTTTTCCCATGGACCCCTGCATCCTTCTGTGCACTAAGTAGAAGGTGTTTGCTGAATGAGTGCAGCTTTAAGTTGTTTTATTCTCACTGTGATATGGGTAATCCCAGGCTTGCCTTACAGCATACTGCTCAAGACCAGGACCGAATGCAAAATTACTAATTTCCTTGTGGGTTTTTCATTGCTACCTGTTTTGCAAACAGTAACATTTATTTTTGAAATGCACTTGCTCTGAGATGAGTGGTAAGGCTTTCCTTCCCCTGCATGTGGAAAAAGGGGATGCAGGGTGGTTGAGTCTGATACAGCAGGGGGCTGGTGCTTTCCCGGCTCTCCACAGTGTAAGTCATGCTATGTGTTCAAACCACGCTGCCCGCTGACTCCAGTTTGTGGCTGGTGGGTGCAGAGTCTTCTATGATATCAACCTCTTTCTCAGGTACTCATTCTCAAGACACAGAAAGTGAAGATACTACAAATAATGAATGCTATGAGAAGGTGAGCACAAATGACTTGCCCGAGATTTTGTAGGAACCATTGGTGAAGACTGGCTGTAATCTGCAAGGGCAGAACTCAAGAGAGTTAACCCTATGACCATTCATTCCCTGGCTTAGTCCCTTGCCTTATTTATCTCTGATTTCCTGGTCTCTGCAATGAATGAATGAAGATAGTGTATGCAGGCAGTCTCCTTCACTGCTCAGGACAAATTCAAGGTATTGGTTTGGGAGGAATGACGTTGGGATCATCTGGGGAAGAGGTTGGTGTATAGTCAAACAATGTATTATCATGGACATGCACAGGGTGGAGTCTGAATTAAGATTGTACAGAGGATCTTAATTATGGCATCTTAAAACTTCTGAGTGCTTTGCTTTGCAATCTTAATGTTCTTCTAACGTAGTTTGTGTGTACATGTGCTTATTATATATTGTTTTTTCACTTGCATATTAACAGACTGCACTCTTCAAATACTTTTATAAAAATTCTGAGTTTAGCTTTCTGAACAGGTTTTTGAAATCAATACAGAGAGAGCTGCTAACAGGAGGTAAACTACAAACCACAAACACTTTCAATAGCATAGCTCTTTTTATATAACATTTGATATCATTTTCACAGCGTGGTCTCTACTTTCATACTGTGATAGCTTTTACCTGGAGTTTAGATGATTCATTTTTGTAGCGGATACTTAACTTTTATATGAGGAAAATGCAAGAGAAGCCAGCACAGCATTAAATGAACTATAGTTGCAGCATTAAATGAACTACAGTACAGTAATAATTTAGAATGCTCAGATCCTTGCCATCGCATAGGGTTGGATTCATGAATGCTCTGTCAGTCCATAACTGAGGAGATATGGAGGCCTGGAATTTTTCTTACAGCTTTTTGGCACATCTAATTCAATTCTTAAAAGTAGACTGGGCAGTGAGAGCTTGTTTAGTAATTGTTAGAAATCCTTACAGGATTCTGCTTGAAAATTGACTATGGATTACTGTTGGTATGGATCTTAGAGAGTTACATGACTACACTAGTGTGTTTTCCTCATCTTTTTTTTCTCTGAAGTTTTTAAAACAAATTTAGAAATCCTAGCTTTACACTGACTTCTACAATAACTACTGAGAGAAGGGAGAAGATTTTTTTTAAAACTTTCAAGTTAACGGTGATTATTCTTTCAGAGAGACCTAGTTTTTTTGTGTGGTTTATATGGAGTGCATGGAATTAGGCCTGTTATTTTGGCTTTTCTGGAAGGTGATTACTGTGGTTGAGGTTTTTTGGGCTACTCTGCCAAGCTTCTCTTTTCACATGCTTGTAACTTCTTATGAACCATTATAAAATTAAGTTTTCTGTATGTGATTCCAAACCAGTTTTCATGTCTACTTATTTCTGAATAATGTAAACATGAAAAAAATAAAAAAAAATATTGTTTTGATCCTGTTGAAAAATGGTTTAAAGATTAAAAATTGAATAGTTTGCCTTATTTCCTCTGTTCAGCCCATCATCAACCTCCTCCTTCTCTTCAGGTTTCTATCACTCTCTCATTTCACTTTTCCTCTCCAAGAAACATACATGTAAAAACATACATGTGAAATGGTCTGACAGTCACATGCTATTAGAAATCTGTCAAACTCAAGGCTAGTCATCAGAAATCATCTCCTCAGAGTTTCTGCAGGGAAAGAATAAACTGATTTGTAACATAGGTCAGATATGGTTGAGCTGGACTAATTTTTTTTTAAATTCTGGTTAAGATTTTTGTCTCTGATTTAGTTCTTGCTTTAGAAACAAATAATAAAGGAAACCTTTCCTCCTTACTACAATCCAAACAGCCCTTGCTCATTTCAAAACAAACAAAAAAACCTTGTAGTTCTTCTACTGTTTTTATAAACTGAGGCTCGACCTGATTCTATCAAACAGTATCTTGCAGGATCTGCATTGAACTTGGTCAAGATGAAGGTGTTCGGCTCTTTCTACATTTGTTGTAATTAAATATTGTAAAGCTATTTTAAAACGAGTGAGACAATTGCTTGAGCATTACAGGCTTTGCTAATAGGAGCTGAAAGTCCTGCCCTGGGGTTTCATGCACATTTGAAAGCAGCTACCCTTGATGATTATCTCCTGTACTTTTCCGTACTGAACAGCATACTGTGTCGAATCGATATTTCTTCTGCTCCCTGAGGTTCTTAATTCACATGTTCAGAAAACTTCATGTTTTGTATTCCGTGAGATACACCCTGCAAACCCTCAAATACACACAGAAACGCACATTAAAGGGCCCCTGCTTGCACCCCATCTGTATGAGCTTATCACCACGAATGACTGAGTGAGGTCTGCTTTACAACTCGAACCTTTCTGGTAGGCACTCTCCTCACAGCCTAGCTCTGTCTCTGGACTCTTCTGTTTCTCCTGCTGGAACTTCGGAGACAGGTTTCACCTACAGTGTGTTTTACAGTGCATGCATGACTGCAGTGCCTGACTTCTTCTCACTCTGCTGTTTAAGAATTGCATATCTGAACTCATTTCTAGGAGGTTAAATTATTCTTAACCTTAAGTAGAATAATGTTATTTCCAGAGCCTCCTAACATAATTTTTATTTCTAATGGTGTAGGAATCCTAGTCAAGGTCATAGCCTGGGTGTGCTAGCTGCTGTACAAACATATTATGACAGTAGCTCTCTGGAGAAGGAGCCATAACTCCTAAGAAGATGGATGACTGTGTTTTAGGGTTTTTGTCCCTTAATGTCAAGTTTCAATGCAAATGCTGAGGACTCTGCTCAGGAACACAGTTAAATTTGAGACTCTCTCAAATGTAGATTTAGTTGTTTAAAGCCACAAAAAATCTTCAGGATCTTGCAGGTGATTTACACGGTCTGTAAAGTTTCTTGAGGGGAATTGAATCCATTTCCATCAACTTATCTTTTTCTTGAGCTGTACAAATTCAAAAAGATCCTTCTACATAGATGGAGCCTGTCATATGTTTAAAACATTATAAGGTATGGGGCAGGGGTAAGATGGAGGGCAAACTTCTAGGATAAGCAAATACTGGGTTTTCTGATACCCTTTTGGGAAATTAAGCCAGGTTCACATTTCTGCTTCAATAAATTACTATGTGCAGCAGACTTAACGTTACAGTCATTTACCTCTCCTTTCACAGAATCTCCTTTCCAGTGTAGCTTTCAGTGCCCTGCTGTTGCATCTCAAAAGTGTATCCAAACTGTAGTTTTGTAGTAGTGCTCAGCAAAAGTATCTCTCCCTCCTCTCCTCACCATTCTCTCATTATGGAGGACCTGTGCTCTGTGAGGGACGTTAAGGGTTATTGCTCTGGATGGGAAATGCTCTGGGGGAGAGCAGTGTGTGAAGCGAAAGCTGCTATAAGTTACTGTGCTCGGAAACAAAAAGGTAACTCTTCTCTGGGAGCTTTCTGCACCACAGCAGAAGCATGGGCTGATAGCAAGCATCTGCCAAAGCAAGCAGAAGTCAGAAAGGAGCCTTGGCAGGGAAGAGGCATAGGTGCTTGGGAGTTGGTCCTTAGAGGTTTTGTCCATGGCAGGAACTGCCTGCCACTGTGCCCTGTGTCCTCTGCTCCAGGCTGCTTTTTCTAAGCGGGCAGCACAGCAGAGCAGCTTCGCAGTAAAGCTGCGATCAGGCTTGAAGTTAGAGATCCCCCTCTGTGATGTTTTTGCATGAGGTAGGGAATCTAGTAAGAATCAAAGGTGGCCAGAGGGGAATCCCAAAGCTTTCAGATCCTGGAATCCCTTCAGTGAGACTTCAATCACCAGTCTTAACTTTGAACAAACAGGTCAAAGACACTCCCTGTGAAAACCTTTTCATTTAATTAAACTTCCTCGTGTGATTAAAATTGCCTTTGTTATGGTTTATTAACAGTTTCAATCCCAAATTAACATCTTACCAGTATTAATTTGGACATTGGCCTCTGACCCCTCCTTTTTTCGTTAGGAAAGGTTTCAAGCGAGTCCACCTCTTGCTAAGCAAGAGAGAATGCATGATGAACTAAGTAACTGTGTCTTGCAGAATAGCTGCTCAGACCCTAAGGGTTAAGATCTGTCTTTCGTTGTATGCAAGGATTCTGCAAATGATAAAATTATGTGTTATCAACGGAAGGGTGGTATGCCCTGCTTTTTTAATTTTCCCCAGTATGAACACTGGAACATCAGAGACTTCTTAATTGAATAAGAACTGTGTCTACGCTTAGAAGACCCTTGTTATGAGGATTTTCATTGTCTGTTATTAAGCTCTATTGTTTAAAAAAAAAAAAAGGCAGTAGGAAATTATTACAACAGGACTGCAAATGAAGTTGCTGAAAAACTAAATAGATTAAGTCTTAAGATCAATGGTGAGCCCTAGCACAAGATTTCAGGCCAAGTCGGAGTCTACATATTGTTAAAGTCCCAGGCATCCTGGGGAGACACTGTAAAGAGCGCCAAGCACAAAGTCGAAGTCAGATTCATTTCCTCTCATCTTCAAAAGAAGTATGATATCAACTTCACCTTAAGCTAAAATTTGTCCTCTGATCTGATAAAATCATTATTTGCTAATAAAACATGGGACAATTCTCCTGCCTGCTCCCCCACCCCCTACTGTGCACAGAGGCACTCTGTCTTCAGTTACAGCTCATATGGAGTTGTACCTTGGTGTGAAAACAGCTTTTGATTGCAAGCAGAAGCTGCCACATTACCCAAGATGATGCCAAGATGATGCCTCTGATTAACTGTCTCATAGTTGTGGCCATAAGAGGCCTTGACATCACAGATTAAAGGCAGTGTTTTACTCTCCATCTTGAATCTGCCGCCATTTGCTGACTGCATTCAAGAATTAAACTTTAGTTTTACGTACAAGAGTTGTCAATAAGAAGAATAATTAGGCTTCTGTCACCAAGTGAAACTTCATAAAAATACACCAAGAACTGATGGCCAGGCTGATTTTTCAATCAGAATTAGAGAAATGATTGTTATTGTTATGGGTGTTCATCCCTCCACTTCTCTCATTTTTTCAAGTGCAGCCCCTCATCTCATCACAAGGAAAATCCTCCCTTGGGCAGAACAGCTGACAGCAGCTCTTTAATCTGCTGATTCTGATCCCAACAGCATCCTGAGTGACGGTGAAAAAACAAGTGTATTTGACCCTTAATGAACTGAGTTGCAGTATTTACCAGGATTTAAAACAATTGTCTTTCAGAAGATTTAAGTATGAGCAGGTGTTTATGTAAATGATAATTGTCTAATAGTGTTGTTGTTTTCCCTTCCTCCTATTTCTCATTTCACTATTTTGCTTGTGGCATCCAGCTGTGATCCAGATTTACAATCAGACCATTGTTTTTAGTCAAGTTCATCAAACGGTAACATTGTATCTAATAAAGTCCAATAATGACATTTGTATTTTTCTGTATGTAAAACTCACTTGAAAGAGCTCTGCATGCACAAGGTAAAATAGGAGACCGAGGAAGGTAACAGTAAAGATGACTTGTTCAGCTCAATTTGTTCAATGAAATAAGCAGCATGACATGCTGGAAAATACAGAAGACTTTTAGCAGCTAGAAACTACTGCTTAGAGAAATTGCCTTTCATAGTTCTTTTTAATACTTGTAGTGGGCCTGTATATAAAGACTTTGTGACTAAGCACATGTGCTTTAAATTACACAGCAAACTGAATGTGTCCCCATATCCCTGATAATATCATGCATCATGTCATATAGACAGTATGCACCCAAAGTAGAGTTAGAGGTCTGAAGCAGCTTATTTGTAACTGGTGGTGTTATCATAATGGAGGTAGCTGGGCTATCACCTGGTGTTCATTTACCTGAATTGCAAGAATTTATTTAGTCTGGCCAAGCTTGCCTTCGAGTCACAGAAACTGCAGCTAAGGAGAACATGTGACAAATATGGCTCCAGAGTGTCTTTTTGTGAACTCCCAGTTGTGAGGCATATCAAGGGCTTGAGCATTGCTGCTTATCATCTTTGTCCTGCTATAGCCCCAAGCACTATCTGTTCAGGCAGTAGATGATCTCTGGATCTCAGTGAAATCTGACCATACCCTTTTCCTGATTTCTGTCCTTGTTCTGCAAAATAAGTGGCACAGAACAAGCTCTGTAGGTCCTCAACATCACAAGACTTTCAGAATAGAGTTATTCCTTGCTACTTGTATAACTGCAAGTCAGGCACAGTCAGAGTGCATGTTTTGGTCTGTGGTGTTCTAAATCTGGTTTGACTTTCTACACCGCTTAGCAGCTGATGTGGGGGAGCAAGATGAGCAGGTAAGGTGGGGCCTGTTCTGCTGTTCCAGGAGTCAGTCAGTGGGGTATTACCATTATATCCCAGGTCTAACAGCTACGCTGAGCTGACCAGATACTGATTTCATAATCATGCCTAGTCAACCTGGTTAACTTTTGGGCAAGGATTTTTATTTTAATATCCAGTTTTGAAAAAGTAACATGAACATTAATAGCAACTGATCATCATTGTGCTAATGCAGCCAAACTGCTCTTCACTCACTTTTACCAGGAGTATTTTCAAACTTTAGTTTTCAGAAAAACCCAAACTGCTGCTGCCCATAGAGATAGGGAATACAACAGAGGATATGACCTTTCTGAATGTTTTCTTATCAGGCAGCATAAGTACTGTATGTGCCACTAAGCTGCTTCAATAGAACCTTGTCAAGTTATCACATTACTCGACATGTTGCTGATAATGAATACATAAAAGTTTTAGATATTGAGGACTCGGAGGAAATAAATAAGATTTACTGAAAAACTGCTCAACGTATATGCCAGGGCCACATTTTTTTTTTCCATGTGGGTTGTGTGCTGCCTTTGGTCCCTTAGATAAATGGGATGATACAAGAGTTTCAGCTTCTTGAAATGTAAAGTGCAGATGCGGGTAGGTAAATGAAGAAAGTAAATGGTCATCTATCTCCACTGTGGAGAACTCAATCACATTGTAATCATATCAGTTTTATTCTCCAAAACTGCCTGGTATTTTGCTTTGCTGCTACCACGTGCTCCTCTAACTCTGGTTGGTATCTGCAATATCTTCCTGTATTCTTATGAGGGCCGAGTGTTGGGGAAGAGTTCACATTCATCTTTGTAATTTTGCCTTAATGTAGATCAATTCTCGTGACTTTGAGGAATTAAAGAAAAAACAACAAAACAAAATCCACGAGACAGAACTAGCATCAACAGCATCTAACCCTTCTGTTGCTGTGGTAGAAGGTGGCCTTCAGACTTAGGTGTCAAACAGCACTCGCTGAGAGGCTGCCCAGGGTTTCTTGGCTGATCCCTCCCCGGCAGGAGGGAACATGGCAGGATGGGAAACTTCAGGATCTGTTCAAGAGGAATAGGGTGACTTACTCCCTCACTCCTTTTCTAAAATGATGCATTGGTAGTCACATAGCTTTGGAATGGTTTTGGTTAATTGGTCTTACATCTTATCTGGGTCTGGAAAGCTGTGTGTGTCTCATCTGTCCTGAAGACAGTGTGACACTGGCTGAGGTTTCATGTTTGCTTTATTAGCAGTCTCCCAGTATACCTGGGTAATAAGAGCTGACAGTGTTGAGAAGATGATTTGTTGCAAAGAAGCATCTGAACTTTGGATGCAGTTTTTGATAGCTATCAAGGATTTATTCAACAAGAACTGTTTGTGTGCCTTTGACTGTAGAAGGTAACTTAATACCTATTGAATCTGATCTCCACAAATTCTGACTTGGAAGAGCTGTAAAATTCATGACAGTTAGCTGCTTAAATAAATACCTAATAAAGTATTTTTAGTAATCTCTTCTTCAAAAATATGCATTCTGTTGCCTCTCTAATTCCTAATTTTTCATGTTTAGATTAAATTGATTCAATCCTTTAGTGAAGATGACTTTGAGACTTACTTCATGTTTACTCATTTAGTAGGCTACTGTATGCTTAAAGCAGAAAATAAGAAACTAATATTTTCCCATTTTAAAATTACTCCAAGCACCTGTAAATTACTAACCTAAGAAAAGGCACCCTTAGAAGTTGTTCTTTGTTTCCTTCTAGTGCCCTGAGAGCCATCTTTCTCTAGAAGGCTGTGCTTTCATTCTGGGCTCCTGTTGTATGTAAAGAGGCAGTCTTATATCTGGTATCTTGGCTGGTCAAGACTTTGTTCTCGTGTTTAAAGTCACGTCCTTGTATTTGACTGATCAGGAGGAAGTGGGAAGCACTATTACGGCACAGTGGCTCACAGTGGCTGTAAGCAATGATATCTAACAATGCCCTAAGGAGCTAGTTAAAAAGTGCCTCACACACTCAGGAAAGCACTTTAATGTAACTGCATTAGAAAGCTGTCAGTTGCTTGTTGGGCAAAACAGACTTTTTTGCGCTGTAAGGATTATTGAAGCATTTGTTACACGGTAATTTGGAAATCATCATAAAACATTTCTAATTTTATTTCCCCCAGCAAACAACGAATGGATCTAGTGCATAGGAAGCCCAGACAGCATGTTATAGAGCCGTGAAATCTTGTTCGTTCTCCTAATTGGGAGGGCAGGGGATAGAAGCTG
>VZTL01045965.1:0-30678 GCA_013400535.1 Scopus umbretta | reverse complement strand
GAGGGGCGGGGAGATAAGCTGTAGGTATTTTTTTTTTTTTTTTTAAGTATCCTTCCCAGAAATAGAATTTTCAAAGGCAGAGGTAGGAAATAACTTGGTAGCTTTTCCACTGCCTTAAATTCTTGGTATGTTTGTGCAAATACATTTTAGTGTTGTTCAAATGACATGTTAAATGCTGATGAAGTGTCAGAACTCTAGTAGGTGACTTAACTGTTCTCAGTACTCCCCCATAACAGGAACCTTGGCAAAATGGTGACAGGTGAATAGAGGCTGTATTTTACAAAATCCTATGAGGGTGACTGGCAAAAAGTGCTTTGCAGAGAACATCCTTCAGCGCTCTCTACAGGCCGATGTCTTACATGGTCGAAGAGAAATGAGTGATACTTAAAAGAAAAAAAAAAATTTCAACTGTTTCTTTGGACTGGCTAACGTGTCTTTACCGCATTATGATTTCCTTCATGAATTCTCTTTGGGATTGAAGAAGTAGAAATCTGATCCAAAAATTGTGCACAAGCCTTTAGTAGCTATTACAGAGCTGATGTTGGATATGCCTAGGTCCAGATATCCCAAGATGCATTGTGATATTCTTCAGTTAAACTTTAAATACAGATCTATAATTAAAAAAATATATATAGCCTCACATCAAAGAAAGGAGAAGAAAAGAAGAAAGTAATGAAGTGTGATGATTTGCTGAATTTCAACCTTAAGTCATGGTTAAACCTGATCATATACCACTGAAAATGTCAATTGTTATTGTTGTGTGAATAAGTTGTGTGAATTTTTGCAGAACTGGCATTCCCATGCATCCAAAATGTCACAGGCCTGAGGATATAGCAATGACAAAAGCGCGTTAGGGAATTCATAAATCTGTTGAATGGGTTTGCAACTGGAAATCTAGAATGCTTAGCTGCATCTGAGCAGAGGCTGGTACACTCTGTTTGTTATTCACTACCCTCAAAAATTTCAGGTAAAGTTCTCCTTTAAAAAAATTCTCCCAAAACAAAAAAAAGACCCCTATCTTGGGAAGATCGTTTAAAAAAGTAGTGATAAACAAATAATTTTTTTTGGCAGCTTAGACAAAAATCAATTTATTACATCATATATTCCAAGCAATACTTGCATGCAAACTTGCTTTCTTGAATTCTGAGATCAAGATGAAAATTGGCTTACATTGTCCATCAATCACACTTGCTGGAACAGCTCTTCATGAGCTGGGTCTTATATTGTTCACATGTGGATATTAGATGTAGTAGAGTTTGAGTCATAGAGCTAGAGGATGAAAAACTCTGGACAGCATGTATTTTATCTAAAGGGGACATGAACCCTTAGCTTCAAAGGGACAAGCCTCAATACCTGTGTTTAAATCTCTAAAAAGCAGTCTTTGGCAGAGAGGACAGAATTAAAATCCGAGACTGGAAACCCTACAATTCCTGACTGATACACAAAAGCTACTGTACAAGAACCTTTTTTTTATTTTAAATTCAGAGCTCTTTAGAAAATTTGTCATTCTGATTTCAG
Source organism: Scopus umbretta (assembly GCA_013400535.1). Taxonomy (NCBI): domain Eukaryota; kingdom Metazoa; phylum Chordata; class Aves; order Pelecaniformes; family Scopidae; genus Scopus; species Scopus umbretta. The sequence continues at coordinate 29,160 of VZTL01045965.1, read as the reverse complement.
TCCATCTTTTTCAGTATGGAATTCCAAGTAAGTTAGACTTGAAAAGGTTGGAAATATCTTTTTCACAAATTGCTTATGTTTCATGTCAAATATCATGGTTAAATACTCATCATCATGATGAGTATTTGTTCTGGTATTTTCAATATATGCTGTTAAACAGTGGCTGTTCAGCTACCCATATGACACACAGTGCAACATGTGACAGGGAAATGGAGAATGAGATGGAAGTCTGGTCAGAAAAGATCAAACACCTGATTTTATTTTTGAATAGCAGCACACATAAGAGATTTCTTTAAGAGAGCATTGCAGCAGAGAGGAGAAGGAGGAGGAGAGGAAGACAGAAGGCCCTGGAAGAAAGTGGAATCAAGTTTCTGAAAACTGCAGCCTTTACAAAGAAGGTCCTTTAGATACAAATAACGTGCAGGTTTATAAAAGAGAGAAGTGGGTTTAGAATTAGGAACTCAGAATACCAGTGAGCATCCAACAATGATTCTTAGCAAAGAAAAATACCTATTGCTGTAGGAGCTCCAGTTGTGCCTTGAAAGTACAATGGAGAAAGGACAGAAGTGAAAAGACAAGTCTATTCTTCTTTCTATTCAAGAAAGGACTGTCCTTCCCTTCTGACAACTGTCATCTCAGTTTGTGCAGCGTAGCCCTTCATGAGACCTGGAAGGATGCTTGATGGTAAACTGTCTTCAAGAAAGAACAGTTCATTACAAAAAGCTTTAGAATTTGGGCCTCCTTAACAGCTTTTCAGATAAAAGGGACAGACCAGGCTTTCTTATATGATTTAAGTAAGAGTGTGATCATTGAATAGATCTGCAGGATGGCAACAAGGACAGAGATTTATATAAGAGCTTTAAGAACAGAGGTTTATAATTAATTAGTCAGCAGTGAATCGGTAGAGCATTGGGAAGGAGAAGTAAAGGAGAGACCCACAGTGCTGCTTGCAGGTTAGTCTGAAGTGAAAGCTCTTGGGGTGTGTGGGCCAGACTGAGAGAGTTCTGCTAAAAGGAAAGAAAAAGCATTAACCTGTGTTCATGCCTGGATTTAATTCCACGAGACACTGCAGGACCTAAAGCAAACCAATTGGGACCTAAGGTACATCAAGTAACATTTAACCAGTTGTATGTTCTTTTTATGACTTCTGTTTGTGAGGGAGATAAATGCATGTCTTAGGCAATAAAACATTTCCCCTGATTATAGCAAATGGTGTTTCTTTTCCCTCACAGGATGTAATAGGAATATCAATGTTTTATATCTCATATTAAAAAAGCCCAAGTTTGATAAAAAATGTAACACATTTAGTAGCGTTGTTGTCCCAGGTAAGGTAAAGTACCATTATACAAAGTCATAGGCACAGAACTGTGAGTATGGTGGATTCACTACTCACTGTGAATCAAGCCAAATTTCTGCATACTACATCCAAAGTCCAGATGAGCTTGGAAAGAAAGGCTAGTGACCAGGCTTTCATAAAGACTACTAAACCTTTTAGCAAAGCCAGGTGATACCTTTTATCAAAGGTAACAACTGTCTCAATAAATGCAGCAAATGGAGTTTTAAATTGGGACACAGAGTTATATAAGGGGTGGAGGGAAGGAAAGCATCTGGGAGAGTGAGGAAACAGAAGAGAACCAGCTCAGAAAAATAATCCTGGGAAGTGTGTCCAATTTTTCTAACGTTTCTAATCACTAAGTTCTCCACAGTTGTGAGGGTATCTGTGAAAGTAGAATTTGTCCCCAACAGAGTTTGAATAGAGTGTTAAGCAGATGTTTTATTTCAGGAATGTAAATATGTAAAATAGATATGTCAAAATATTTTCTTTGATGTGGAATAATAAAATCAAAAGAAAGGGTGATACAGGCTTGCCTTTCCCTTCCTTATAGTGAGCTGCAGTTTTGCATTTAGTTGTATAGTTGCATGGCTTCTGGGGAAAAAAACTTTTCCAAGCTTGCAGAGTTTCCAGGGACTCAGGTCCTTTCCCTTTCTGTCTTGTGACAAAACCAAACTCTCCCAGCATATGCTTTCTGTCTGTCCAGCAGAGACACCTGTGCTAGTGCAGCCAAAAGCCCACCAGTGTGGGAGTTTGCCTTAGAGAAGGAAGGCTCTCCCTCAGGTGGTTTGGAGCAGGGTCCTCACCTCCAGGGTACCCACCTTCAAGGCAAATGCCCTCATCACCAGCCTGCTGTCCTACAAGGCCATCCACTGGCAAACTCTTAGACACCAACAACAGGCGAGTATTTGCGTGGTATAAGTGACTACAACCCGCCTAGGGAGCATGCTTGTGGGAACCTGAGGTACCCTGGTCCCTTCTGCAGTGAGTGCTTAATTGTGTCTATGCCGTAGGATAATGCCGACAGGAGGAACTGAGAGACCATCAAGACTGTTCTTTTTGTTTCAGGCAAAGGACTTGAAGATAAACAGTGTTTTCCTGGGTCCATACTGCTGAATGGAGGTGTTTACTGCTGTTTGAACTGGGATTTCACTGCAAAATTAGGCTGAATAGTTTTCACGGTTAATTCTTGTGAAACAAGATTTGTTATAGTGGAGGGTTTTTTTGGTTGGTTTGTTTGGTGTTTTGGTTTTGGGTTTTTGTTGGGGTTTTTTGAGTAGAATGGCATTATAGCAGCCAAGACGTATCTGGCATGGAAGAAGTTTTTAAAAATAGCATATTAGTGTAGTATGGAAAGAAAGCATGGCCTAGTTTGGTTAGGGGCTGTCTGGGATGAAGCACGTGAAAAGAGCTGATTGCTGGGCTAATGGCAGTCAGCTCAGGTTTGGCGTTTCATGATGTCAGTGTCCTTCAGTCCTGCCTTGAGTGGAGTCCAGCAGGCTGTAGCAGAGAACCCAGCCTGCCAATGCTTTCTCTGCATTGCTTTTAAGGTATAAAGTACAATATAATTAAAAAAAAAATTTGGATGTCATCTGTATTTTATGGAATATTCATGAAGTTCAGAGAACAAATTTTGGGCACTGTACATTGGCCACTATTTATTTTATTTCATTTTTTATGTACACAGTGAATTTGGTATACTCTCATTGTACATTCTGGCTAGTTTACATTAGCTGTAAATGTGATCTCAGAATGTTTATATGTAAAGTACTGAAGCTTCTCAAGTTAATAATTACCAGGATGTTTCTTGTGCTGCACAACAATTGAGAATCACAGATCTGACAAGATAAATTTGTGTAGAATTTTGTTTATCTAGATGTTGCAAAGCAGCAAAACAGTTAGTTTAACTTATCTTGTCATGTTTTCTGCTATGCCAGTTGGAAATTTTTCATTGGTAAAAACTTGTTTCTTTTTAAAAACTTCTATCTTCCATTTTTGTGGAAGCTAATAATTGTTTCCTGAAGATTAATCCCACAAATGTTTGTATTCAGTAAAGTCACTTCTGACCTCTAGTTTCATGGGCTTTTGCCAGTAAAAAATTCAAAACCTTACAGAACTTGAAAATCTTGCAGAAGAAGCCACAAGAATAAATTCTCATATCAAGAGATGATACAGTTATGTAGAAGTATGGGAGCCTCTCGTTTTTTAGTAACATTATTAGATGCTTTATGTTTTGCTCAGCTCCCTCCCTCCCCTCCAAGTACTAGAACTGAGCTAAAATAAACATTATCATATTTTTTAAAAATATTGTGGTTTTACATCATACTTTTCAGATTATCTAACCTCCTTTAGAAGTACTAGTCCCTGAAAATGTGACTGTGATAGCCTGCATTCTTAGAAAACACACACTAAATTGGAGGGTAAACTTACTTTACTAACCACAGCTTGCACTGCTGCTAAATTAAAGACTTTTTTTTATATTTTAAAAGATAACCGCATGTGTTAGCATTTTTGCACATTTTGCACATATTTGTGAAGGTCTGGGCAATGAAAACCAGCCCTTTTAGCCATATTAATTGCTTACACTGTCTTTGAAAATCCTTTGTAAAACATTTACAGAATAAAAGGCATGTAGTAGTTTTTCATGGTTACCAAACCTCCAAAATTCACCAGGATTGCTTAAACTCTGAAACTCTGCCTTCACACTGTGCATATATATATAAATGCCAAAATAATGCAGAAGACTGCATGTGACATCGTAGCAATGCCACAGCTATGGCTATAAAGTCACATCAAAGGCTCGGAGCTTTGCGGTGCCTTTGCAGTCACATCAGAATCACAACAGATAATAGTCAATCTGTAGTCGCAGCACACCACAGACGCTTCACATTCATATGCACCGCAGCCACCTATTAAGACGATCATAGGCATGCTAGAGTATCGTTACTTACCCTCTAGTAAAATTTTAGTTGCATCATGTAGTATTCATGTCAGTCCTGTGGCTTAGAAGGTTTTACTCAAATTGCCTTGGTTTTGTTCCTCTGTAAATAGAGTCAAAATGCCAGGTAGGAATATCTTTTTATATAAATCTGTTGTATTACATGTCAGTTCTGGTTTTGTTTACAGAAGAGACATTTCTATTTCAAGGAGTTTACAGAATAGTGTAGTGATTTGTTTTTTCTCCCTGTATCCATTTAGATTTCTTTTTTGTTTAAAAGAAAAAAAAAAAAAGAAAACTCATTGCAAAATATCAGAAATTACTTACCTTGTATTATAATAATTTGTGTTGAAGCCCTGAGGTATAATATTTATATTTTGCAATTTTATTCAGAAATTAGAACTAGCAGTGTTGTATCTAAACATTTTGCATATTTATTAAAAATTAAAATATACCATCTTTTTTTCTTAATGATCTTTTAAAACATTTATCATTGGAAAATGCCCACCAGAATGTAGTTCTGTGTTTTAATGGCGGTATAAGTTTCATTGGCTACAAGTTCTACAGTATCAGTATAACTAATATTTGAACCACACTCATGAAATGTAATTTAGGATTGCATCATCTGTTTCTCTTCAAGCGCATGCAAAGATGAAATAGCTCTACATGAGATGTGTACAATGTACTCTGCCTCGCAGTGTGTCATCTGTTACAGGATACGTGCTGCCTATGGATAAAGCAGCAACTGTGTTTTTTCCATCTGTTTTAGGATTTCTTTTTGCTTTGGGATGATTTTATTTGAATCTGTGGCTGATATTTCAGGAATTCAAGTGTTTGTTCAGAAATCAGGGTAAAACTGGATTTTTTTGTTTTTCAATGTAACTAGTGCGCAGAAACTTACTCATGTGGCGCAAGAGGTACAGGTTTAGAGCTAAAAGTGCATTGAAATGTGGTACTAAGGAGTTGATAAGAAGAGATGGAAAGCATGCTTTTTCTGTGTTTTAATTTATGTTGAAATTTCTACACTCGTAAGCTAAAGCTGCAATTGTACAATATCACGTATGACCCATCAGAGTTCCAGCAGGTACTGCACCAACTCTTGGGGCCATCTACATTAAGGATCAGCTCTACCTTGTCCTCTCGAGGAACAGGCAAAATTCTTTTGCCAATGGCATTTTTTTTCTTCTTTTGACTGCATAAAATGAAATTCTGTTTCCCTGGAAAAGTCACATACAGTTGAAAAAAAAACAATGATAGCTTTTATATAAGGTTTTGAAGTCTTCCTAAAAATGTAAACTAGAACTGCGTGTCTGTTAGAGCTCCACAGGACAGGATAAAAAATTCCTAGAGAAAGGTCATCCTTCTTTATTAAAATCACACAGGTCTTGGAAGACGTTTTGTAGAAGCCAATTGTATTGTGTGGAACCCAATTTGTGGGGTCGCTCTTTAAATCCTGTAGGATTTTCCATAAAGATTGTTGTTCAGTGCAAAGAGCCTGGTGGTTGTTCGCCCTGGGCACGAGGGTTGCTCTCGCCCCACGCTCTGTTCCCCCGTTAATGAGTGGGTTTTCACGTCTCTTGCATCTGTCCCAAGGGAGGAGCTCGTGGGAACGAAGGGGCAGGTCATTCTCAGCGACAGGCTCCTGGCTCAGGATCTTGCTCCTGCCAGAAATCTGTCTGAGCCTGAATCTGGCAAAGTTTAGGAAGCAGTGTTAAATGCACCTCTTTGTTCAAGGCTTCCACTAACGGCAGGCGCAGGAATTTCACTTGGCAATCGGTATCCTGGCTACCCTTTTCAGGGTGCTTCTATAGCTGTTTCAATAGCTAGGAGGGGCATGGAGCAGTTTTTGTGGTGATTTAGATTAGAGGTATATTATGTAAAATGCATCCAGGTACTGTGATAATTTTCCTTGATGATTTAAATATATGTGTGTGTATATAGGTGTGATATTGGTTGACTGCTTTCTAATTTTAATTAAAAAAGAGAGCCTTTCATTAGAAAAGTATTAAGCCTGAACAATATGCAGAGGAATGAGATCTGTGTGTAGGAGCATTTTACAGACTTTTTTATCATGCTGTGTTCTCCTTTATTACTTTGAATAAGTGCTACAACTCTGAAGTAAGGAGAGAGTAGAGATTTTTGAAAATAAAATTTATTGTTTAGCCTTAGGAACAAATGTGAGAATCGGGCGTTCCATGCCAATTCTCTTTTATTTTCCTTTATAGAATATGTTCTGGATTTAGATGCTGACCTCTGTAGTCAAAATGTGTGAAAGTATTTGCACAGGACAGATTTTCCTATGAGTAGAAGCACAGTAGCATTTTGATACTGAACAATAGCTCTAAGGGTGCCAGAGCCCACCTTGGGCAGCAGCTAATTCCATTGCCAGAAGGACTGCTGGTTTATCCCTTTTCAGAAATGAGTTGATGTCTATCTCAGTAAGCAGAAGAGCATTGCCTGTAGGGAATTCACTACAGTTCATGAGTGCATTGGGGTCTAGGCATTAAAACAGGCCCTCATGGAGGAGCACTGGCATGTGTCTTTTCCAAATTCTGATTGACTTTGTCAATTAAATTGTTATTTGCTTGTATTTCACAACTGCTGGGCACTGCTATCTGCACACGTAAACTGCTTTCACCTAAAAAGCTGCTGCTGCTGAAGTTAATGAAGAGTTCCTTTTGCGTATTGTTGTTGCTTACTCTGTTGCCGCTTAGGTGCATTAAAAGGTGTTCATGCATGAGCAGGATTTGTTCTATTGCTCTGCGTGTGTGTTTGTCAGGATATGGCCCTCTGACTAAACAACATGAGATTTGAGAATAATACCTTAGTTTGTATCTGTGGCTAGATACAAGTCCCACCGTTCCCCAACCTCCAGCATATCTATCCAATAACAAATGGATAATTCCTTACAGCTCTTATGGCAGAACAAGACCCTGAAGAGAGATGTGGAGAAGGAGAGGAAGAAGGAGGAGAGGCAAGCAGAGGGACTTTAATATTGCTACTGTGGGCAGAGAGAAAATGCCACGAGTAGTGCCGCAAGACAGAAGTCAGACAAACACGAGAAGTGTTTAAAATTTCCATGATGCTGAAGAGGAGCTGCTTGAACTTTGCTGTAGGGATAAAAGAAAAGGCAAGTAGGAAGAAATGTGTCTGGGTGGCAGGGAGCGGACATGTCTGAAGTGACAAGTGAGCGACTGGTAGTAATATGATCACTGAGGGTGAGTGGAACCAAATTTTTTTTCTAAAGTTATAGGGAAATGGTTTTGAAAATAAAACATCTCAAGACTGCATCCCCTGCAACTCCCTTTCCGGCTTGAATCACAAAAGAAAGTTCAGAAATCAGAGAGCAGGTTCTTGTAGTGTACTATTTCCAATGTAACTTAAACTGGAGAACATTTGCATATGTGTCAAGTCCTCATGAGGATTGCAGCACAATTGTTCAGAATCAGGTATCTTTAGATGTCTTTAATATTGAAATATTCACCCATCAAGACATAAATGATGAAATCACAATTGCTCGCTGTGCTTATATCTATTTTTAAAGAAGATTTTCTCCCATGTCCTGTTGCTTTTTCAACAGCTTTTTGTGAATACTACCTTGCCCTCTCATCACAAGAGAAGTGTTCTGCTGGACTCCCCAAATACCTCCCTTGTCAAAGTTGATCCATCCCTACTGAGTCCAGGCACCCAAAGGATCACAGTGTGAGAAACTACCTGTTGTTATCTGTGGCTGGTAAGGAGATCAAGCCCAGTCCTGCCGAGTTAAATTCTTGGTTGTATTTGCACATAGGCTGTGCTAGCATGGGTCTTTCTGGGGAAGGAAGCCTCATATCCAGGATACCAGGTTTGTTCAACGGTCCCAGGTCTTTAGCAGCTGGCAGCTGGGACATTTCTTACTGCATTAGCCACTGCCAACTCAGTCCTTGTTAAAGACAGAATATGGTTCAAAATTTCTAGACCTTTCTGTGGACATGTTTGCTGCTTTGGGACCACGTCTTCCTGTGTGACTGTGATCTTACACTCTCCGCTGTCACCAGGAGATAGGAATCAGGTTGGGAGACTTGCGACTCTAGGAGGCAAAAACTTCATAAGAGCCTGGTGAGAACTGCAGAACACTTGTCTGGGATGGCATTGTCGCCTCCACAAGATGGCTCACCAAAATGCCAGTCTGGTCCTTGTTGGGGAAGGGAAGATAGATGGAGAGAAAGACATGAAATGTGTTGTCAACGCGTTTACCTACTTGAGTTAGCAAAACGCTATGACAGTGACGTTCCTAAATAGCAATATTCTATTTCACTCATTTCAAAGAACTTGGAGGATTTCTTCTTTTTAATTTGTCAGTACCTATTGTTAGGTTGCCTTTTTTACTAATTTTTATGCTGACTAACAATTTTAACAAAGCCTTTTACATAAAGCAGGCTGTTTTACAACTTGATTTTTTTTTCTTCTAAATTATACATCTTAATTAGTAATAAGTGTTATGAATTAAGATAATTGAAACATTTCATCGTTACATATTTAATCCTTAGATTTGAGACGGACCCTGGGGAAAGAGTTTGCATCTAGACCTAATGGCATAAACACATCCTTGCTTTAATTGTCAGAAAACAATTTCATAATTTCTGTTTTAGGGAGTCATCAGTTATACACACATTCAGAAACCTTTGTATTTGACTGAAGTTTGTCTGTGTGACAGTGCAATTGTCTTGTTGCATACATTCTCATCCTGTTAAATTTGATATCATTTCTCTAGGATCTCAGTCTAAAGGATTTTTCTTTTATCGTTCTTTGGGATTAATTTTGCTTTGGAAAATCCAGCTCTGTGCTCTTTTTGTTTCATACTCTGTCATTTAGAATCAGACAACAATAATTTTGGAATCGGAATGTGCTTTCTGTTATCTGGCTGATTTTGATGGATTGTCACGCATCGGTTTGACTTTGCAGGGGTTGAATATAGCATTAAAATGTTTTGAGCAGTTAACTGAACAAACATGCCATGGAAACTAGAGGGAAAGGTCACTGGCACAGTGTTTGATGAACAAAGCTTTGCAGGTTTTGGGGGGTTTTTTGTTTTTGGTTTTGTTTTGTTTTTTTTTTAACTTGAGAAAAGCTTTGAAATAGGGTATTGTAACACAGTTTGCAGATCACTGAATTATCTACTGTACACACGGTTAACGATTTATGGGGCCATGAGTTATTTAATCAGGTAATGCATATACTTTGTACGACAAGCAAGCAGATGAAAACTCTGAATGGAAGAAATTGTTCATCCTCTGAGTGACACGCATTATATGCTGTGTTATCAGAAAATAATATGACTTTTTCCAGCCAAAAGTTGTCGTTTCCAGTGGCCATTGTCTCATCTGAAAACTTCAATTAAGCAAAAATGTGTAATAAATAGTGCCTTTCATTTGGGGTGTGTTAAACAAGTGCAAGGCAAAGTGGAGTGATCTCAGATCTCTGGCAGTAGGCTCTTGTGTTGTCATTGTCGTAAATTTTGTCACTTTGCAGAAAATACACAGCCTGCAACAAGGCACTTGGTTTTAATACCTGCTGGAACTGAAATGTGTTCTTGCAGTAGAAGAGATTTTAGTCCTAATGAGTGGGAGGTGGCAGATAACTGTAATAATGTGTTGCAGCATAAGATACAAAGGGTAAGGATAACCAAGGAAAATCATTGTACTGTTCACAACAGAGATGGCTTTTTCATGGTGTTGGCACAGCACTTAGCATGCTGGGGCTCTTATTCTGGATTGGGATTTGTTGATTACATAAAAATGAAAGGAAAACAGAAGGAAGAAAGAAACCAACGAGCATGATGAGGTAGGAAAGTAAAGGAACCGATGAGAGGGGAACAGTGGTAAGGTGCAGATGGTGAAAGCAAAGCATGTCTCAGAAAAGGGATGTGATGTGAGGAAGAACTTTGAACTTCTTATGGTTGGGGAAAAACCATAATCTTCAAAACTGTGTGGGACAAAGTGGGGAGTGGAAAGGGAAGATCCGCTCTGACACTGGTACAAAAGGCCCTGGTTTTTGACATGGGAATGGTGGACGTGAAGGAGCAAGGTCTTGTCCCACTTCTTACATCTCAGTGTCCGTCCCAGCAACTAGAGCCACATATCAGATCAGGCAGGATGACAAGAAGTCTTTTAAGAATAAAAGCAGAGGCATTGTGACAAAGAAGGTGTCCCCAAAGGAAATAAAGCAGTATCACAGGCTTGGGCCCTTCCATGTACCCTAGGAGAGAGTACTCTTGTGGACCCTTGAGGGCTGATCACACTTGAGAGTCGTGGATATAACAAGGCACTCGGCCTTCTACAAACTGAGACAGTCTGAATGACATGTTCTAGATGTGAGTAGTGTAGCCAGAGCATTGCTTAGCACTAGAAGGCTCATCTAGAAGGCTTGAAAGCTGCCCTGATGTGACTGACTGTCACATATAGCAGTGATGATATGCCTCTTCTTCAGATATGTGTTCTGCTCAAAGCCTGAGGACAGTACACAGTTTTCTCCAGTGTTGCTGCTCAAAGCAGCCTGAGCAGCAGTGTGCCCTGCTGGGTAAGTGGGAGATATGATGGAACAGTGCAGCCAAGCGTGGAGCCTTCTCTGTGCTGCAGTGTTCCCCCATGCTTAGAGAAGCTGCCTGTGCTCTGCTGTGCTCCGCACCTTTCTGTGAGTATCTCTGGCTCATGATGATTGTTTCACGTCAGATTTTTCTCTGAAAGCTCTGGAACACTCTCTGGGGAGAAAGGGAGGTGCCCCAACCTGCCAGAATGGAATTGCTACATGTGTACTTCTGGAATGGCTATGCTCTCTTTACATTCTTCATAGACTTTGGATTTTTTTTTAAACTCTTGAGAAAGCATCTAGCTTTGAAATTTTCCTTGTATATAAAGATGCATAAGTCTTCTTTCATTCATATTTCCAGCATCTGACTTCAACAAAAATCTGTAAGGTTTTCTGGTTTCAAATTGTACTTTTGTGAATAATGGTGACTCAAATATTCCAAAGCAATTTTAATGTTCTCCAAATCCCTCAAAATACTGCAGCTAGGTCCATGCAACTAGCTTCAGAAAGCCACGTGAAAATGCAAATGTTTGCTTTCTCAACCAGAACTGAAAAATACCAAGCATTTCTAAAAGAGAAACAGAACAGTATGTTCTACTTTCCTTATGTGTTTTATAAAAAATGCATATATAAAAAAATGAATATAAATTCTTTTAGGAGCAATTGTTTCATAAAAGAAACATGAGTTTGCTTTGGCAAAGATGCCTATGATTTATGGTTCATTCTGTAAACTTGGCCAAACAATTTCCTTCTCCTTTATGATTGGAGAGCAGAGCTGTTGGGGGCAGGGAGTTACAGGATGGCATCTGTTCTTAGAGCAACAGGATTATGTTTATTCATGATGAGTTTATGCAGAAAAATACATCAAAGATTTTATTTGAATTTTTGATAAATTCGCCTTGTAGAAAAGAAATATTTTTCTTAATTGGACCTTGTAGGAAAAATCCCAGTAATGGCAACTGCAAATGAGAAATAATCTGAATTTAAAGAGTTGTTTTTGGTTTTTTTTCCTCAGAAACACTAGTGCTCAAAGTAGGGCGAGGCCATTGTCTTTGCACTTTTTAATAAAACTGTGGGCTTTTCTTCTCCCCTTTAATTCCAGATGCATATTCTGTGGTAATACAGTAGCGGTTTAACATGGAACTTCTTCATGTATCTTTACTGAAAGCAGGAGATAGGTTTATCAATATAGTGCTCAGTAGCCTTCTTTCCCTGCTTGCTTTTTAGTGTGAATGAGGTTTTATAAAGTGCCACCAACCGTGCCAGTTTTCCATATTTTTGACTTTCTGCAAATTTTTGCACAGAGGTAGGGAGAGCAAATGAAAGATTGACACCGGTATCTCCTGAAATGTTCCCTGTTTTTTTCAAGCAGCTTGATTTTCCTTATAACATTGCCAAAAACCTAACAGATGATGTTTTCAGGATCAGAGACAGGAGATTGAAATGTTGCTAATGTCTGTAGCACTTAAGTCATAGAATTCTGTAAAGAAATGTGCCATGATTGATCTGATTAATCTTTTAGATGGTGTGAGAGAAACTTCTTTACCATACTAAATTTTTATATTTATATAACTGCTTTTTAGACACTGAGCTTGAGTGTCCTTGTAATAGTCTGACGTGGGTGACTTGTACTCTGCAATTTCAGTTGAATTGAGTACTCTTCCTTTCTGCCGCAAAGTTTTCTACATCGGCTTGGCTGTAATAGAAATCTTTTTTTTTTCTACAGTTCTCTCTCATGAGCGAAGTCCTGTGGGATCATTTGGGAAATGTAAAGCAATGTGGCAGACAGGCATGCTGTTACTGCATGGAAGCTGCCCGCTTGCTGCAAGGAGGTTCTCAGCCTTTACTCAAATTGAGGATTTGTTGCCAAAAAGCTTCAGGTTATCTCTCATCATTCTCAAGATTAATGGTAATTGTGGGTGAACGTGGACACTGTAACTGAGCTGGGGAAGCTGTCATTTAACTGGCAGTTACGTCTCCCATCATGATCTGCAGCAGACTTGCAGATCAGCCTTCGTTCAGTCTGATGAAGCTAAAGACCTGGTCTTTGTGCTGAAGGATTACCGTCCTTCCTCAGCTTCTCACTACTGTACTGAGGCAGGAGAGCAGGTACATCTCATGCTGGTGCCACCAGCTGCAGCACAATTGTTATGGAAATTCTGGTCTCTTTTTGCAACTCAGATGAGCAATTACCTAGTGGGTATCTCATGTGGAATTGGGTCTTTCCAGCCCTGTCTTTCAGCTTCAAAAGGTGCAATACTTGATAAGCAGAACAGAAGATGTTTTCCTTTTTACATAAATTTTTGTAAGTGCTCAGTCTCTGGGCAGATATCAGAAGGCCATATTAAAGTATATGTGTAGATACATATGTACACAATTCATTATTTTTTTTAGCAAGACCATGGAGCTTTAGCAAGGATGTAAAAAAGTAAACATAATGTGCTGCAACCAAGGACCAGAACTGGTCAGACATTACAATAATATAGTTTTATTTTTTGGAGGAAAAAACTTTAAAAAAAAATAATTTCTGTCATTCTCTAAACCAGTCAGCCATAAATTAATTTGTTACCAAAATGTAGAAAATTCAAAATATTTGATCAAGTCTATTTGGTTTTCTCACATTGGGAACCTGCTAAGTAACACCCAGAACAACATACATGAATAATAGGCTTCCATACAGTTTGAGCTCGAACTTCATATATTATTTGTCCAGTGCCTAGAATGCCACGCAGAACATAAAGAACATATTACAATTAGTTATATCATGTTGGAATAAATAATTTCCTAAATATACACTCTGTCATGGTGGCCAGTGATAAGGAATTTAATTTGAAACTCAGCTCTTGGCTTCTGAAAATCAGCTTTAACTAAATTGTCGCAGTCATTACATGTTGTAAAGCCTCTATATTTCACACTTCATTTTCTATCCAAATGGATGACAGCCTACTTCAAAGGGAAAGAAGTAAACCTGTGGTCAGAGTGTTCACCTGAACAGCATGCTCTCCCTAGATCCCACGTCTGGCAGTTGCACACATTTTGAATTCCTGCAGGTTTACAATTTAATTGGTCAAAAATCAAAGGACGTCCAGTTGAACTGTACCCCCTTATGACAGGGTCAGAGATTGGGGGATAATGTTTGATGCTCCACCTTTCCTGACATTTCACTGTTGCACAAAAGTGGGAAAGCAATGAGCTTCCCAGGCTAGAAATGTTAACCCCAAGTGTTCAAAACTTGCAAACATGAAGTTTATATGGAAGAGAGGTAGTTTTAGAGCCCTACTTATGTGCCTGCTAGAGGCTATAGTACAAGAAGTTAAAATAAGATGCTTATTTGTGCCTTGTCATAGTCTGTAATATGAACCCAAGTACTCAGCATGTGAATTGTCTCAGAGTGTCTGGTAGGACTTTGTCATGGAATACAATACGGTAAACATACAAATATTTCAAACTCCAGTGGCAGGATCTATGTGAAGCTAAACATCGCCTTTTCTGTGTCTAGTCCAGGAGGACTGGTTATGTTCCTTGTTACACACACCTCCGTGGGCACTGGTCCCTGGCTACTTCCTTTGATTTTTTTGGTTATGTTGAGATTGTTTAGGGAAATACCCAGAGATGGAAGGTAGGAAGTGCTTGAAAGAAGACTGCAAATAGGGTTGGTATGAAACAGAATGGAAAAATTAAGGTTCGTTGCTGCCAGGAGGTTTACTACCTAATTAGTTTGGACAGTTTGCTTTAAGTCACATCTTTTAAAACAGAGGCATCTTTTGAGTATATCCTGGATCCCTGGGCAAAGTGCAGTTGGTGTAGCTGAGGACAGGAGCTCCAAACTCTTTCCTCCTTGCTCTCCTCTTTTTCCATGCTTACTTCCTGGGGCAGTGGGAGGCCACAGTCTGGTCTAAAGTGAGCAGAAGGCAATCATCAAGTCATGCTGAGGTTCAGAGGAACGCTGAGCTCTGCTCCACCTTCCTGCTGCCTTTTCTGGTCCTGTCTACTGAGAGGGAATGCAGCAGGAGATTTTTGCCAATGGTGACATTTTAATTGAGGCTGTGCTGTCTGGGGCCACAGTGTCAGAGTTACCATGTGTGTGATTTGTAAACAGTGAATTGGCAGGAGAAATGAAAACTGTGAAACTTTGCAGTGGTTGGCTGCATACTGCTGTTTCACCAAATGTCCCTCTTTGAAGGATGGTGTTGGCCTGTCTTCATTTCAGTTCATGCAGTATTTGTGTCAACACACACAGTGTGCAACTCATAGAATGGGAGATGCTGTATTGCTGTGGGAAATGTGTATAATAGCTATATAAACTGAATTTGTATGACCCAAAAATTCTATTAATTTTACTTCTGTTTTATTTTTTCTTTCCCTGAACCAAACTCACATTCTTTGGGGCTGTGTCACAATGGATAACAGTGTTCTTTGGGGACCTCAATGTCATGTGCAAGTAATATAAGGACATTGTCACTGTTTATCTGATCAGGGATTGATAGTTCTATACCTTTCAACTTGGCTGGACAGGTAAGGTGGAAGAAATTTTAAACTGTGTGTTTCCATCACAGAACGGATTTGGACTGGTTATTAGTAACACTGTTCATATGTAAATGCCTGCTTTTAAAATCACTTGTGTGCACATAGGAACCATTTGCTTCCCTTTTTGAAAAAAAAAAGAAAAAAAAGAGGAGATTCTTCTAGATAATCAGAAAACGATGGTTATGCTAGAAAATATATATACTTAAGACTGTTAATCATTGCTCATACTAAAATCAGTAACATACATTTTTTTGGAGTATGTGCCACAGGAATCGTCCACCCAAGACATAATGGGTAGGTGGAACTGGACTCTAGTGCTTTGACTGAGTTCTCTGAAGCAGACTGCAAATGTAGGAGCCAAGGCATGTGCTGATTGCAGCTGTACATGCCGGTGCCCGAGACATAGAAATGAAGGAGAGCGTTCCTATAGAGAAGCAGAGGGCAGTTCTCTTGTATGGCCTGGAGGAAGCAGAGGTACAGAGCTGTTGTGGAGCTCTTGAACTGCTGAGCAGGTTGTGACCTGTTCTTGTATCTGTGATATTCAGGGAGCCAGATCTTTTATAAATTTTATTTTGAAAAGTAAGTTTGCACTGAACAATGTCTATTAGCATGAGCTTCTTTTCCTAACAGAAACTAACCAGTAAGGCCTTAAATACCATTTGATTGAATTAAGAGGAACAGCATATAATTAAAGACAAATAGGTCTAGAAAGTCCAACCTACAGGTTATGAGGCTGAGACAAGGCACATCATAAGAGGTTCTTAGGAAAATAAGCTTAGCATGCAAGCTTTCCAAGTTTTCATTCACATAAAAAATTGGGTTCTTTTAAATATCACTTATTTACAGGGCAAACATGCTGATTTGAAGAACTCTTATTTTCTACTCAGATGTATAGTTCCTTCTCCTTTACTCCTTGTTTAGACTATTCATGCAAAATCTGAGGTGTTACACAGGAACAGATGCTGGATATTCCTTTATTTATTTATTTTTCAAGCTTGTACCCAACACTTGGTCCTTTTCAATTTATAACTGTGCTATTTGGTATAGCTTTCAAAAATCTAACCAGCCATGGGGTGGAAAGTACATTATATAAAGTTACCCTCTCATGCAACTCCCCTTTCTACTAGCTACCCATTGCACAAGCAGGTATTTAAACCTGGCTTGGCATAGTATCATTATTCTGTAGCAGGTGTCAATTGGGAGGTTTTTATATTTCAGGATCCCTTGACCTTTCTGCTGGGCACACGTACAGTGTGTTAATGATGAACAATGTCCACACATCAGCACTAATTCAAACTTGAGCTCTTCCAGAGTTTGAAATATGCATGGATGAAGTCTGTGCAGATGGTCCTGAATTTTAATACATAAAAGTCCAAGTAAAACAAAGTTAACTTTTAAAATTCTGCAATAAATCACAAAAAGCTGAATGCAATCCTCTGGATATCTTAATTACATGAATTTCTTTCACTTAATCAGACACTCAAAGTCAAAAGGACAAAAGACACTGCCTTTCTTAGACACTAAGCTCTGAATAACGTCTCAGTGGTCAGAAGAGTTGATCAAATTATGTGCTGTCACTCATGTTTGTATTTGATTGTATTATTTTTCTGAATAATAACTTGAACACCACTGTTTCCATTTTTTTACCAGTCACAATCAAGAATATTCCTAACAGCTTTATTCCTGGGCTTCTTGCTGCAACGCAAGGATTTGGCATCATGTACATCTACACACAAATTTTTAAGGAATAGTTAGTTTGCAAGCTGAACTTCAAAGATGGGAAAAGCAAAATCAAGATTATCCACATAACCCACTTTCATAGGTATCTCTCATAGGAATCACCAGTAGAAGTAAGAAGGGCAGAGGTGAGGACATGGGGTGTCCTCTGGGCTTGGAGAGATGCACTGCACCCGCTGCGTGTCGTTCAGAGCTCAGGCCCGTGGGTGCCCAGGCTCACGCAGAGCACATGGAGGCCCTCAGACTTGAGCAACCGGACTCTCAAGGACTCCTGTTCAGCACATGTAGATGGCACTTTTAAGAAACTTCACATATGGATAAATTAAGAGGGTTTTTTGTGAGGAAATTAATGTATGTCTCTCTCCTTCAGGGTTATCTGTATGCTGAATTCCCATGTTTCTTTTCCAATCTTCAAAATGTTCCATTTTGTTTTAAAAAAGTGGTTTGTGCGGGCAATGTCTCCAGATTTTTCTAGCCTTATTGAAAACAGCTGTGACATTTTTGCTGAAGCAGGATGTCTTTCATTTTGTGTGTTTTGTTTGGTTTGTTGTTTTTTGCTTTTTTTTTTAAAATTAAGCCAGGGGTAGAGCTGTAACATGGAAACATCAGTTGCAGCTATAAGCAAAGTTTTTAGAGAACAGGGAAGGGAGAGAGAGCCAGAGAGCAAGGATTTACAGTAGGGAAGTATTAGGCAGGATCGACTCTAGGTGTCACTGTGAGCTGTGCCTATAATTCTGCAGCTCCATTTCCACTTTTATTCAGTGACCCCCCACTTTTCAGCCTTCTATCCTCTCTGTCTCTCCCCATCTCTTTCTGTCTCTCTGACTCTCTCTCTAACACCCACAGGTGCATGCAGAGAAGTGTATGACAAATAATAGCTGGAAGCAAGGAAATTACTGTGACCATTAGAGAGCATGGCATTGATGTAAGTTAATAGATACTTAATAAAAATGCTGGTTAACTGAATAGTTATGATGTGTGATATCTCGCTTACATGCTCTGGAAAGCAAATTATTTTTAAAAAATAAGCTAAGCTTTCTTTTGTCCATTTGTATATGGCTACAGGTAAGAGCAGAAGGCAAACACCAGCAGACAAGATAATCTTCCAGTCTTGCTGATCGGGATTGGGAAGAGGCAGGGCTAGATTATTTTAGGGATTACAGGCTTGGTTGCAGGCACGAAGAGTTCTGCGCGAAGATTTCTGCCAAACTTTGAAACTGTACCCACCTGTATAAATACCTGCGAAAGTGCCTCTATCTCTTAACGCTTTCTCTTCGCTAATATTCAGTTAACTTCTCAGTTTATAATTTAGACTACTTTCCTATAAGATCCACTTAAAGAATACTAACTAGTGACATACAGTAACATCATTAAACATTTTAGTGCCTCAGGGTAACAGACTACAATGCATCCTGCGAAGTAGCACTTAGAGGCTGTATGAACATATTCTGTCACCTTGCAATCTTTTATAGCATAGCCCTGGGAATGTGCAGGGAGATAACATGCAGCAGAATAGAACAAAGTCTGCTGGAGTCACACTCTCCTTAACGTGATGAATTATCAAGATGCTGTACGTTTCCTGGTTAGGTCCCAAACAGATGAGCAAATTTAAATGCCTTCTTATCACACATAGGCAGAATGCTGTTTTCTTGGTGTTACTAAGAGTCTGATGTTACTTTTAAGTGACTTTGTGTAGTGATCAGTACTTTGACCCTAATTAGTAAAAGTAGTAAAAGCCTTAGATTTAAATCATAAACAGAAAAATAGGTCATCTAATATTTTAGTTCACCCCCCTGCTGACCCTAAATTATTCCTTGCTGTATATGTTCTAACTTTTTTCCTGTATCACACTAAGTAACAGCTTCCATAACTTTATGCTTTTTTCTTTTGAGTTTGCTTTTTTACTAGAATTTAGTAGGATTCTCCTGAAGGACAAGGGCAGTTTTTAAAGCTGCTTTGTAGAACTCCACTTCCTTTTTGATTCGGGCTCATCTGACAGTGCTGAATCTTGAATTTTTGTAGCATCCTGTGGGAAAGGGAAGGCAATCTGCAAAGCAGAAATTCTCCTGGCAAATCTTGCTTGTTGTTAGTTGCAACTTCTAAACCATCTCTCCTTGGTTTTCATCCTTGCCTGATGGCTGCATTGCATACTGTACGTTCAATATGGTGATGACTCCAAGATGCACCCTGTCACTAATCCAGTCACTCATGGCTGCTGTGATTATCCACTGTCTCTATCAAATTACTCTTGGACAATGTCATCAGTGTAGTCTCACCTCTGAATGGAATAGCCCTTTTTTCTTTCTTTTTTTTTTTTTTTTTTTAATCGGGATTAAGCAGTCAGATCTGATGACACTTCACACAAGTATAGTTGTTTGAAAACATACTGTCCTTTCAATCACAGTAAGTGACAGTGTGCACAGTGTGCACTCTGCCGATGCCACGGCTGCCTTTGATGCCTGCTCTGACATGCTTTAAGATAAATAGTTCAGAGAAAAATTCTTTACAGTAGCAAACTACTTTTACCAAATGGTTAGCTCTATATAGTTCTTTGTTTTGGCCTTTTTTCTTTTAAAAGGAAAATATAACGGGGATTAAATTGCGGGAGAGTTGACTAGCCGTTTCCTAGGATGATTTTTTTTTTTTACTGGGGACAGGCTTAAATTCCTGTATATTTAGAGCAAAGGAGTGGGTGTGAGGAAATATGTCTAAGCTCCCTGCTCCCGTCTCTATGCCCACTTTCTCTCTTGTGGATATTATAGAGGTGTGAGTGGGAGTTTGGGATTTTTCAGTATGTGGGAGACAGCTAGTGGCAAAAGAAACCTGCAGAGCTGAGTAAACCACATGATTGCATGTCTCTAATTTCTTCTCTCATGCTGTCCTTCGGGCGACGAGACGGGGGAGATGAGCCTTGCGTACTGTAGGACAGTGAAGAAACGGCAGCACTCAGCTGCAGTGGGGCCTTGTAGGGGGTTTCCTTTGACCATGTTTCTCCCTGACGGCTGAGGCACCACAGGGGCTGGGCGCCGCGGGCTGCAGCTGGGGTGCCCCAGCCGGCAGGAGGCAGGTGGGGAGCAGGGGTTACAGCACCTAGAAGCAGTAGGGATCGGTCAGGTTACAGTACAGACCGGTCAGGAGGTTGGAGGGACACGAGAGAAGGACCAGCAGTGTGTGTGTCGTCACATGCGAGGAAGGACTTCCCTGGGGAGCCACAGCACACAAGATGTGGTATGGGGATCTAGAGGAGAAACATAGGTTGAAGCCAACTTCTTGTCATCCCAGATTCAATGACATGGTCCCAAGTCACAGCAGTTTCTCACGCAGTGCCTATGTCACGTAGTAGGAAGGCCTGAGGTCACTCCTGCTTCACCACTGGTCCATGTGGTCATTGCGCAACCGAGATTGCAGGGAGACCAGAGCAGAGCCTGCGCTGATCTGGGGCAGGTGCCAAAGGCTAGGGCAGTGTTTGCTCTGCCCAGCCTCAACACTCACTGCCAGGCTGGGGGACAGAGGAAAAGATCGCTTCCAAGATCTGCAAGTCCTACATTTCCAGGAAAGAGCTATTGTATGTTGTAGGAGAGATGTAAAGGTGTAGAAGATACTTCTCTGCGGGTCTGGTGAAGTGTTGTATGGCTTTTGTAGCACATATTTGCTCTTGGAGCAGAGTTTAGGGATGAGGAATGTTTCCAGCAGGGGAAATGGAGAGGAAGAATCTTACTGGAAAATGTTCTTAATCATAGGAGAAATTTTCAGTAAGTGTTTTTTTTTTCTTTTTTCTTTTTTTTTTTTTTCTGTAACATTTTCTGGTGCTGAGTGCAAGTAATGCAGCATTTAAATTCTCTTCATCTCAGATGATTCACTGAAGGTCAGGTCTCTTGAAGTAATATTTTCTTTCTTATCTGCACCTAATCAATCATGTCATATATAAAAAGTCCAAGCAGTTGTATCAGTGCTTTAGTACAATGTAACAGTATTAGACCAATCCAAATAAACTAATCACATATTAGGAATTATTTTAAAGTGCTATTGGAAAAAAAATACACACAAGCTACCAAATCACACAGATAAAATAATGCTTGTCGGTCATTACAATGGAGATAGTTGCAGGGTTTTTTTCTTCTTCAACGATATTTAACTGTCTGGCTCCTAATATTTCTTTTAATGTTTGCTTTTGCCTGGCAGGAATGTGATAAAATTATGCAAAGCTATGATTCACGTAGAACAAATACAGATTGCAAACTATATAATGTTATCCCGGCCTGCTGTTTATAAAGCAAAGAATGTGCCTGCTAACTCTGTATGCTGATGATTTTTTGCAGCCAGGTTTATATCTGGATGAATGACCTTTACTTTTTCTAATTATTATTTTACACAAGCAAATAATTTACCTTTATAATCATAAGCAATCATCAAGAAAGACCCTTGGCAGATGCTGGCATATTGTACTGTTCATATCATTCAGTAAATAGCCTTTTTCTGGGTCAGGTGTGATTTCTAGACCTTGTATGTTGCTCTGCACAGAAATAATGTGGATTAAAACCTAAATCAAGGCAAATTATCACAATTGTTTATGTATGAGTTTGCATAAAATCACAGACTGTCCTAGTTGCTGATACAGGCCTGTTGGATAAATAGCCTAATGGTTCTGATGCAGCCTCTACTCAAGAGCAACTGAAGAAATCAGATCCTTCTCACCGGAACAAACAGTTGTCAGCCTTACGCAGAGTCTTAGGACTTGGGGAAAATCTGATAGTTTCTCAGTCAATGCGCCCAGAAGGGCATTGTAACCAAGTGGCCAGTTTGCTCAGCCATAGCCAGTTAAGCAGAAGCATGTGAAAAGGCTTGCTCAGTTTCTTCGCTATTTGAGTCTTTCTGAATGTCTTAAGGGTCAGACTCTGTTTTAAAGCATTTACAATAGAATGGCAGTGACTGAATTGCTGACAGCATAGCATGCGATCTTGCTCAAGAAGTGTAGCGTTAGTCTAGAGACAACATGGGGTAGTTCAGAGACACCTGAGCTGTTTCAGCAATAACACTGAACTTTCATGCTTCAGCTCTTTCTGATACAGCTTCTTGTTTCACAAACAGGTGTCTAAAACTGCTGTGAAAGTCACTTCAGCCGCAGACTGAGCAAAAGTCTACTGACTTTTCATGTAATGGTATAGTGTCAAGTAATAATGTGCACATCACTGTCACTTGGGAATTGCAAGTTGGGAGCCCCTGATCTTTGGAAATGAGAAGAGACCCATGCTTTGGGGGAGCTGTGAAAGAAACCTGCTGGAGGGTGCCCGTCATTTCACTGTGTTTTCCCTCTCTGACCAGCTGTGCAGTTGCTAAGACTGCTAGCAGAGGGACTAATTCTGCTGTCTGTGTTGCAGGATTTTTCCCATTTCCTTTCCATCTCAGTAACAAATTAATTGTCTTTTTTGCAATGAATACATAGAAATGCCACAAACCCCATTCTTTCTGCAGAATCTGCTGCTGCTCTGCATTTCTGCATAAGAGTGAATATAATAGCCATGTGACATGTTGACAAGAGTAATTATACCCAGAGGGGTTGGTAATTTATGTTGGGTAGCAGGTGGTATCATTTCCTGGTTAGTCTGTACCCTAACTTGTTATTATCTATGGCCATCAGCAGCTAGAGTGACACCTACAGAGGAGACCTCGGAGCTCGCAGCAGGAGCCAGAGTTGTTTCATTTGACTGTAGATTGAAGGGATTCTTACCATCCTTCATATGTGTGTAACATAACCTTTGATAACGTAGTAGGCAAGGCAAGGCATGACTTATCTCATTGACCTTCCTCTCTTGTGCATGACTTTTTAACAGGTTATGCTTGACAAAGAATGTGTTGCTACTGACTTTCGACCACCATCATTATGCCACTGACTTAGTCATATATAGCATGCCATCTAAATAGCTACTATCCCTAAGGAAATATTTTTTACCACAATATTTCTTTGGTTTGGCAAGTTACTTCATTGCTTGTTTCTAAGATGAGCACCCCAGTGTTTTGGGAGATGTACACACACATAATCAGGGGCAGAGTCTTGCTCTTACAAGCTTTTTCCCTTAAAAGAAGAGAAAGAGAGGAAATGTTGCTTCCATTTTGCAAATGGAAAACGGATGTGACGAAGAAGTGAGGTTAAGTAAATTGTCAAAGAAGTTCACACAAGGGATCTGTGACAGAGCAAGGAGTTGATCATATTCTTGGAAGAGCCAAATATGGTAGCCTTAATGACACACTCATCTGTATTTTTCTTTTTCTTTTTTTTTTTTTTTACTAAGCCTGTTCTGTTGCTTTAGTTTCTTTAGAATCCTTCTGAACATTCCAGCTCAAGCAATTCATCACTGTCCTAAAATCATAGTACAATCTCCTCGTTCTTGTGAATCTCTCTTGACTCCTGAGCACATGAAAATCTAGATCTGTAGTCTTCTTTGATCTTTGAGGTTTTGTCAGCTCATCCCATTTCTAGTTTTAGTTTTCTCACCTCATTTCTTCCAATTCTTCAATCCCTCCCTAATGCTTGAGATTCTTACTTTTTCCTTGCTGTACCAGCCCTGGTAATACAGACTTTTTCTCATAACTGGTGTCATAAACTTGTTTTATCTCTTCTCAGATCCCATCCACTTTCCCTTTCATCTCTGTACTTCTGTTCATTTTTTAAACATCATTTTCTGAACTGCCTCAGAAATGTAGCCGCTGTTTATGTCATTCACTTACTTTATCCAGTGAGAAGCCTAACATCTGAGGTCCTGCAGGTTTGTTTTAATCCTGTTTACTTATCTAGAATCAAACAGCAGTGTTTTCTTGGTCACAGGCCCAGGTCCATGTATGTGATCCTGAATTCAAGATATTTACAGTAGCTGTCTTTCTGCTTCTCTGTGTGGTTTCTGTGCTGCATACGTCTGCTGTGTGTAGATATCCAAGCTAGCTCCAGACAAGTATACCTTTTTGGTGCTAGAGCTCTGCCTAGCACCACATATACATGGCTATAGTGCTTAAATTATTCTGTAGGTGAGACTGTGGATTCCTTGGGTAGTTGTAAAAGTTTTACCCTACACTTGGATTCTTGACGTTTACCTTCTATAGCTGTCACGATCCTTGAGGTGATCTTTCTTTTAATCCATGGGCTGGAAACGGAATGCTCTTATGTGAACTACCAAAGAGGAGGAGGAGGATATAGTTTGTGATCAGACCTTACCCTGGAGAGTGGTATTGAATCGTCCTTTCATTCAGTTCAGGTTTCCTGTGGGCGTAACTGTTCTTCTAGACTGAGAGTTAAGGAGGCTTGCCTAGGCATTGGGATATATTTGACTGGCACAGAAGGTCTGCGTGTGAAACCAAAATAAAATCTGCTGAGGCCTCATATTTGAGAAGCATTGTTCGCACACAAAAAGACTGGGATATTGTACAAGAAGAATTGGACCATCTTTGGGACTGGAGAACTGGAAATGGGATTGAGTTTGTATGAAGTACACAAGGTCAAATGACAAAATTTTTTCTATAGGCTCATTAACTGTCAATGCCAAAAGAAAAAGAAATGCATAGGCATTTCACAGGACACATCCTTGTGAAATGGCCAGGTAAAAGGCAAATGTGATCTTAATATGTTTCAGATGAAATATTTCTGTTGATCATAACAAAGTATAAGTGTAATTTTACAAGTTCCAGGTGTATAATTCTGGGCATTTGTGTTCAAAACAGAAAGTAGAGGTTCAAAGAAGAACCTGATTTTTATCAGGAGAATGGAAAACCTTTCTTAGTGGAGGAAATGATGGAGTCTGATTTGCTTAGCTTAGCAAAATAAAACCCATAAAGATTTTATTGACTAAAATAAGGAAGCGGAAAAATAACTAGTAATAGCAGTGGGTGTGAGTAAATGTGGACCCCAATTAGAAGACCACTTAGCCATTAGAGGAGCACATTTCTTGAATATCTTACCCAAACATTATGTTTTCCCTGAGATGGTGGCAGTGGCAAACAGTGAGCCAATTTTGAACATTACGAAGTGGTTATATGAGTTTGCTGCTGCTACTGGGACCTAAACCCAGCGTTCCAGGAGAAGCCATTCATTTCTGCATTCTAGTGTGATAAACAATTTTAGTTTAATTTAAAGAATCCATAATATTCCAGCACTTTTTATTTTCTAGTGTCTCTTCTTGTGGAGTGAATAATGGTCTTGAATTTTAATGTCAATTTAGGAATTTTCAAGCTATCTTCTCCCTTCTGATGTTACCCAATTTACCAGCAGCAGCTGAATGAGCTATTCGGTTTTGTCTCATATTCTGCTCTACTTTTCACATCAGGAGTACTAGATTCTGTACCAAAGTCAGTGAAGGCAGCCTGAGTACTTACTGATAGTACAGTTCTCCAGAGGGACCTCTTTTACCCCATCTAGCTGAATTCAGCTGCAATCTGTTTTTCAGTTTACATTTTTAAAAATTTGATAATACCTGAGGGAATTAGTTACCTAATTCTTATTGAATTACAATGTGAGTTGGATGAATAATTTCCTTAGACTTTTTGAAAATCTCAGATTGTTATTATAATATTATTCATACTACTGCATGTGTTTTCATAGCTAAAAATCTGCAATAAATAAATTCCTGGAATCATATTAATTACAAGAATATTTACTTAGAGAGTCATTTATAAACAAAACTCGTACCTGTATTAGGTTGTACAGTTTTTTAAAAAGTAAGACTGAGTATTAAGAAGTTGGACACACTGGTTTACCTAACACCTACAGATCATACAACAGCTGTAATTTCAACAGCACTGAATTTTAAATGAGAGAAGACGAAAAAGTTGTGACAAAGGACATGCTTTGAAGTTTCAGTGCCTGATTCTGTAAATTCATCAAATAAAGGTAAATGGCATTTATCATAAAGCAGACTAATTTTCTGGCCGGATTGTCCCCAGTTAATGATTTCTTCGACATAATGGATGAGAACAGGAAGTGTGTATGTCAAGGGGATCATATTCCCTTAGCAGAAAGGGAACAGATGCCTAACCTGTAAGACTGCGTATCCTTATTTTATTGCTGTGGGACTTGCCAGTTCTAGGGTCAAAGCAGCATGCTAACTAGTCGGAATGGAATGGAAAAGGAAGGTAGAAAGATAAAAGAAAGAGATGAAATCAATAAGAAAGTGTTCAAAACATATGTCTAATGAGCTTTTTCTAGTAGATAATATTGTCAAAGAATAAAACTGAGCTGGACTGTAACATGCTACCTTTCTGTCCAGTCAGTACACTAGAAAAGACTGTATTTGTTTCAAAGCTCTGAAGAGACATCTGAGAGATGCCATTTTCCATGATGTGCAAGAAATTCTGAAGGAATTAAAATACTTTGGTGAGCTAGATTATGCTGCATTCTTCTCATTAACAAGGGGACTCGCAGAATTTTATGGTCTCTCGGTCTTTGACTTTTCTGTAGATTAAGGTATTTCACATCATTTGGTGTGATAGTAGTCCTGGTCCCGTCAAGGAAGGATAAGACAGTGGATAAATTACCACCATGTGCTAAGAGGCTTTGGGATAAAACCTATTCCCCAAATGAGAATAGCTAACAGAGATTCCAGCAGGGTTAGTACAGCCCTTTGCTTCCCACATTTCTTTGGGTGGTCAAATCTTTGTAGTAGTACATGTGGTCAAGTCTTTGTAGTAGTACATGTAGTTTATAAGTGTTCAAAAAGCCCAATTGTAAAATGTTTGTCACTTAAATCACATTTTGTGATATCACCTGATAGCATTTTCAGGTTGGAACAGTACAACAACTTGTTCTGGATTTGCAAAGAGGTTGATCAATTTTACAAACAGCAGTGGAATTCTTCCCACTGAATTTGAGGTGTTTGTGGAAGCGAACTACTTGAAGTCGCCTGTCATAACTGCAGAGCCCGAGGCATGTTAAGAGCAGAGCTCACATTGCCTATATAAGTACTGCTTTTGAAATGAATTGCATTTGGTGCTGTTTAGAAAACTAGCTTAGGTTAGACACTTACCTTTCAGAGTTTCAGAGGGCAAGAAGAATCCAGCACTACCAGCTGATTCCCCTGACACCCAGGAGATGAGGACTGGGCAGCAGTCACCACACAGATCTACTTGCTGAATAGATCCTTACTATATCTGTCCTTTACTGAAAGAAATACATTATCCAGACTCCGCTTGGCTCATGAATAAATCCAAGTCTTCTATATCCTTGGATTTTTTTTTTGGCTCAGTCCTTTATTCTGCAGAACGTGCTACTCAGAGTAAAAGGTTAATGATCTTTGGGCCTGGGCTGACCCAGGATCAGAGCAGCAGTTTTTTCCTCAACTGCAGTGGGAGGTGAATTCGGGGCCTGTTTGAGAACCTGGCTTTACATGCAGCTCAGGTTTAGATAGGAGAACCTTGTGTAGTGCAAGTTCTCTGTGAAATTAGGTGACTATGTTGAAAGAGGCAATTTTTTGATTAAAAGAAAAAAATCTGATAAAGGCATGTGTTTGTTTTTGGAGAACAGCACGACAGTGTGTATCGTTTTTATCTGTCAACAGCCATCACCTTGTCAGAGTTGGGCTGCTGTTGATTTATTACAACCTATGCGAATGTATAATTGGTAGGCTGGTCCTCAGATCTGCGGAGGAGAGGCACAAGTTTGGAAGCCAGATGTCCCATGGTAATGCGCTAAAAGAGAGAGATAATCACCAAAGAGCTGAAGAGCACTTCAACTCATTACTCTTACATACTCTCTTAGCCTTAAGATTTATCAGTGTTTGTAATGAAAGCATCTAAAATGAAAACAACTTATTAACTTTGCTAAAGACACCATCTTCCACTCCCCACAAATAAACCTTTTATCATAATCTGCACTGCAGGAGTCCCAGCTTTTTAGTCAGAAATAGGGGGTAATTCACTGCAGCATGCTTATTTAGCATTGCTGTCCCAGTGCCCATGATGACCTTGACAAGGAGAAAAGACTTTGGAGCTGGAAATTTCCTGGAAAAATAATGCATGCAAGAGAGTATTACACTCACTTGTGGAGTTCAGGGATTATTATTGTAGGCATTTCTTTGGGGCTTTCTGCTATTTCTGTGCCAGTAGAGAAGGCATGCAAACTACTCACAGAAGTATGGTCTGCCCTTACCGTTCATATGGCCAAGCTTTAAAGTCTTGGTATCAAAGACTATTGTATCTGAAAGGCATATCCTGTCAGATGGAGGGCAGAGTGGTAGTCCTAGTAGAGCTCCAACTGAGGTGAAGGAACATGAACATTTAAAATATTGATTTGTACTTTTAATTAACTATTAATCACAGTGGGTTATATAGCATTTGGGTTTCATGAGGAGGCCATGGCTTTTCAAGGGTGATGCTATTAAGATGGAATTTGTTCCTCGTATTGGAGTACTGGCTGTTAGAGGGCAGATTAGTGAAAATCTTCTGGAGACTGCAGAGGACTTCTGTAGGGGAACACTTCTGTTGGACTGGAAAGTAGAGACAGGAAGGCAGAGCTATAAAGCTCATGTGTAAATTATCATTTGTCTTTTCCCTCTAATTCAGTCCTGATCTGGAGAGAGGAGAAAGCTATATGTCATTAAACAAGTCTTAGTGGGTTCATAGACCAGGTGATGTACATCCTCTATTTGCCTCAGACAACTACATGTATATCTTTCTAATGTGATTAGGCCATCATACAGGCCACAGATCAATTTATTATTCTGCCTGAGAGCACCATGTTCCTTTTTAAAAAATTGTTACTCCTGGAGTTAGCAATTACTTTAAAATAAATTTACCAAAGACAAAATTGTGCCTCTTGGGTCAGTAAATGACTTCCCTGTTTTTTCTTGAAGAGACAAGGTGTTTATTAAAGACCTCCTTAGTTTACTGTGTTGGGTTTTTCACTTTGAATAATTGTCCAATTAAATATAATTTGGAAGTCCATGCTAACCTACTGCTTGCATTGTACAAGTAAGAATATCTCTGAAAGATGTGCATTAATAAATCCCACTGAGCCCTATCTTTTTTAAAAAATGGCTTCTTTTGTTTAATTTTTAGAATTTTTTAACAGGACTCTAAG
>VZTL01045962.1:6031-30213 GCA_013400535.1 Scopus umbretta | reverse complement strand
TTTTTTTTTTATTTAAAAAAACCTCTTAAAACTTCCCTCAAATTTTACATACCTTTCCAAAATCAAGGCCTGCCATTCCTGACTGATGAAAGTCCGACCTTAGTGCTTCTGCATTGAGCAAATAACTGCTCTCCTTTCCGCATTCACTTCTCTCCTTGCTTTGTGAAGCCTCTTCTCCTGGATGCGCAGGCTCACCGTCCCTGAGCAGGCACGTGGATCCAAAGGCAGGACTATTCTGCAACGCAGAATCAAAGGAGTAATGACTGAGAAGAGGCAAAGAACCATGTCCTCAGCTGTCTTCAAGACAACAGAGCTGGGTTAACCTTTCCCTTTTGCATCAAAATGTTTCACAGCTTTCAGGAGGAAAGGCTAAGGCCTCAAGACTTTATTCAAATTATCATTCATTTGTATGTCAGCAAAAGGGTTGTTACTTTAAAACAGAAGTTGTTAGTAAATTCTAAGTGTCCTTGATGACAAGCTACCAAACAATCTTCTACTTTGGTTAGGATTTATAAAACAGAATCAGAGAACAATTTAGGTTGGAAGGGACCATCTTTTTCAATCCTGTGCTCAAAGCAGGGCTCCTCAGACCAGGTTGCTGGGGGCTGTGCCCAGTTGAATTGAGTAGCTCCACGGAAGGGGTGTCCACAGCCTCTCTGGCAGCCTGGTTCAGCTCTGCCCACCCTTGAGGGGAGATCTATTCAGATTTTCCCTTGCTGTAACTTGTGATGGATGCTGCTCGCCTTTTAGCTGGCACCTCCAAGAAGACTCTGGCTCCATCTTCTCTGTAACTCCCCGTTAGCTAGTGGAAGACAGGCTGAACAAGCCCTGCTCCTTCAACCTCTCCTCAATAAAGCATGTGCTCCAGCCCCTGACTGCCTTGTGCCCCTCCACTAGACTTACTCCAATTTGTCAATGCTTTTCTTGTATGGTGGGGTAGAGTCAAAACTGGACACAGTACTCCTGATCAGCCTCAGAAGTGCTGAATAAAAGGGAATAGTAACATCCCTTGACCTGCTCGTTACAATCCTGCTAGTACAACCCCATATGCCGTTGCCCCTCTTCACTGTAAGAGCACACTGTTGACTGACAAGCTCAACCTGTTGTCCACCATGACTCCCCTGCCTTTTCCACATGGCTGCTCTTGAGCCAGCCACCCCCCAGACTCTCCTGCTGCATGGGATTACTCTGCCAGGCTTCACATTTGCTTTTGTTCACCTTCATCAGGTTTCTATCAGCCCATTCCACCAGATTGTTGAGGCCTCTGTGAAGGGCGGTCCTGTCCCCCAGCATATTCACTGCTCCCCGCAGCGTGTCAGTCACAACCCTGCTGCAGGTGCACTCCATCCCATCAGGCAGGTCATTAAAGAAGGAATCAGACAGCACTGGCCCAAGATCAGGCCCCTGAAGAAGGCAGGACGATGGGCCAATGGATAAACACATTGAATTCATAATCCAAAAAACCCCAGTTCAGTACCTCATTCTTATTTTGCAAGTTGTTACAGTGCACTGGGTTGCTGGAGTTCACTTCTTTTAGTCTCTGGAGCAGGTTCTCCACCAAAGTATCCCGGTCCTTCAGCTCAATGAACTGAAAGGCCATCTTACTCCTTATGCTAACAATGATGGGATTAGGGAGAAGGCTTGTGTCCTCCATCTTCTCTATACTGATTACCTTTTCCAGAAACATTATAGAAAACAAGTTAGGCACCATATCCACAGAAACATCTTCAAATATTCTACATGTTCCAAAATGTACAGAGCATTCATTTACACACATGCTTTAAACATGGTTATTCATATTGGCTTTCCTTGATCAGACACATCCTACCACCTGAAGTCTATGGTCTCTTTAGAAGCTCAAAGCAGGCACCAAAACATATCCCAGCTGCTTTTTTTTTTCTTCTTTTTTTAAACAACTTTGAGGCCCACTTCTGGAGAGCTGACTGAGGGGAAAGTATGAAAGGGGAGTGATGATTAAAACAAGATTTAGAAAAGGATCAACTTGATCAAATTCTGCGGGATGGAGGAGGAGATTTACTTTCACACTCCTGAGAACAGGGGAAAACAGTTGTTTTGTTGTTTCTGATTAAGTATATAACACTGTTCTCTTATTGTTTTCTATTTCTGTAACAGTGGAATGTAAGTTGCTACAGTTAGGATATTGCGATGTTACTCTATTATTAGTCAAGGATGAAAGGAAAGCTTTAATTAAAAGATCCTAACACCCTTGTATCCACAGGAGATCAAGCAGGTGTTTGCTGACAGCTCCCTTCTCCTCTTCTACTCCCACCACCTTCCCATGCATCCTTTGTTCCATTTAAATAAATCTCTGATTTCATGGAAATGTGGCAGCTCATCACTGCCTCCAGAACATCCCCTTTTTCTCTCTGCCCTACAGGCTTGCATTTCTCTCTGCCCTACAGGTCTGCAAAGTATCCACAGGTTTTCTAGAGTTTGTCTATGGAGAGGGAACTTCAACACTTCTAAGCGTTGATCCCAGGCAAGGATGCTTCTGTCTTGCTAGAATGGGTCCAAGCTGAAGTCTCCATCAACATCAAGCTGGACATACGCGTTTGTGGAACTGGGAGGGGAGTGCTGTCCACGGCTTGGGACAGATCAGACTCTGGTTTTGCAGCGCTCTGTCCAGCTGCATTACCTGTCCATACTTCACTTTGAGGATCATGTTGAATCACCCAGATTTTTAGGAACTCATGTCCTAATGAGTCCCAGAACAAGCTCTACAACAATCTTGTAGGCACGATCCACACAAATATCCTACTCTTTTTCCTCAAAGTCAAGTGACAGTGGATGCTTACAGGAGAAAAAGGCAAATAGAGACCTGAAATGAAACAAACAACTCTACCTCTCTAAGTGGGATGATAACATTGCAGCAGCCATTTTCTTTGCTGGCGAAACAGATATAACTGTCTGAAGTATACATCCTTCCCGCTGTGTGACAGCGACTAAATGGCGTCCAGAGAGAACAGTCTACAACTTCATGCAGCTTCTCCTTCCTGGGCAATCTGAAGAAGGCCCGAAAGAATTCATTCTGCGCTCTGGCTTCAAGATCCCTTAAGAGAAAGCAGTAAGAGCGAATCATAAGACCCCGAAAGCCAGGACATCCAGTGCAAGGTTCGCCTTCTTGTTAGCCTCACCAAGAGCAAGGGATACAGAATAAAAGCACCATGCACAGCAATCTTCACTGCCTATATGAACAGATCGATACAAGACTGACTTTGAAATACAAAAAAGAATCATTATCAACATTTGCTTGTTTAACAATAAGATCAAAAGCAACTACTGCAGTCACTAGGAAAGGACAGGACACTAATTTAAATCAGCTGATTTGCTGAGATTTTTAAAAATTATTATTTAACCATGTATTTTCTGTGGCTGCTGTACTGCTTTCCAGCCTCAAAGAGTTACAGGTTTCAATGCCCAGGAGATAACTAAATCTTTCATCTGATGAACATACGTTGAGCAACGGAGATTAACTTTTATGTTCCTTGTTTCCCCTCCCAGTAGCATTACCAACATCACCCCAGGGATTTGCACCTGCACCCAAAGTAATGCATTTGCTCAATGAGTACTTCCAAAGTGGTCAGTAATAGAAGAGGTAATGATGGTGGCATTTACATCATCACATCCTTGACTTGCAGAGGTATCAGCCTCTGAGAGCCCTCAGAACAGTGGCAAAATGCAGAACAGTTTCAGGTCACTTACAGACTCAGCTGGGAGTAACAGCACCAGCTACATTCAGTTTGGACTTGGCTTCCTTCCAGTCACCCATCCACAATTTATGTGGAGAGAAAAAGTTTAAATAAATGAAGCTTTCATTACTGAGCTACGGTTATACAGACTTGGCTTTGGGGATTTTTTTTCCAACTCCTTTTTTAATGAAGAAGTCTGCAGTAATTTAGCAATTACATTATAAACAGGCCACAGCTATTAGCTTACCAACAGCAGCTCCAGAAACATTAGGGCTTAAATTCTATCATTTTCTTTACTACAAGTAAATTTTTCCAAACATGATTCACCTTCAGAGGAAAAAAAAAAAAAGCAAAAAAAAAAAAAGCTTGACTTTGTTCCATTGAAAGAATTTAAAGCGTGGGCTGAAGCATAACAGGGAGTGGTACCTTGGTGCTGTAAATCCCCTCTCCGCTCCTTCCTTCACTCTCCTCTTCTGCAGACACCTTCCCCCCCACCCCAGCCCAGATGTTTAAAAGTAAGCTGAGACAAATGAAGCCTCTGCTTCAGCAAGCCAATCAGTTGTGTGGGGTTTTTTATTTCGGTTTAATCCACAGAGAAAACCAAAGCCATGTGAAACAGGGAGAAATACAACAGAGAACAAACCAAGACCTGAGAAGGGTGGATCTGTATCTGTGATCAACAGAAAAGACAGAATGCGCTCCACCAGTGTTCAGCTGCTGTTTCCTCTCAAGCATTATCTTCCTTAATACGATTATCCAAGGAAAACAGACAAATAGTCTCCTGTTTTTTCACAAAGAACAAAGAGAAACCCTCTTTGTGAAGGAAGACAAAAAGTTGCTCCTGAGTTAAAATTCCACAGCGAGAGCAACTCTGATAAGTGCCCACAGCGATCTGCTATTGTGACAAAGCTGGATCAGGATATGCCTCCTAGTTAACTCACCACTAAAATATTTTCCATTTCTGCACAGCACAGATGAATGCTGCTGATAGCATCTGCAGTCAGGTCCGGGTAGAGCTGTGCTCTCCTGCTATTGTGCTGAGAAGGTAAGACCCTCCCTGGATCTACTTGGTGAAAAATTTCTGTACCTTTATCTGAAAAGAGGCACTATACAGAAGAGTGGGACCTCTGTCAAGGCAGAGACTGTCTGTTATTTAAGAGATGACCGTTTCTAATGCTCAGAAATCTGCACTTTCCAAGTTTTCAGGATTTTGCTGCATCTCTTGGGGCTGCAGACCTCAGGTGTGGGGCCTTTCAGACAAGAAGCCACAGCTTTTTAAGCTGAAGAATGACATTTCCCGTACCCACAACTAAGCAAATTCACCAAGCACTGCATCCAGCCCCCTCAGCCTGTACTGGGGGAAGGCTGCCAACCCCAACATCCCTGGAACTGCCCGTCCCCCATGACTCATGCCAGAGTCACACAGGGCCACCACAGAGACCACACCACAGCCAGAGCTGTCCCAGAGACAAGTGCCGAAACAGGGGCCAGCCTGCTGGCGGGAGGGATCCCGGAGAGAAAAATGGTAGCACGGGGATGAAATGCTGTCAGCACCTACCGCTGTGGGCTCAAATAAGAGGCTTTATTAGAAAGTGGCACACCATGAAAATATTTCCTGTTAGGCAGGCAAATTCTAGGGCTTAAAGCAATTGCTTCCCTTCATAAATAGAGCCAAACAAAATTAGAGCTGGTTAAGAAAACCCAAACCCTATAACTCTTAAAAAAAAAAAAAACCCACAAATGAAATTAGCTCCTAAAACAAGGCAGGAAATTGTTTAAACATGTTAAAGATGCAGTGACCGGCCCAGGTCCCACAGCTTCCGTTTTGAGTTTCACAGTACCTCCAATGCCAAACAGAAACACAACCTTTCTATCTGTGGCCCAATCTGTTTGAAATTTTCTCCTCTAGCTTAACAATTTCCATGGTGGTTTGGTTTTTAAGCAAATGCTGTGTACTGAGCTGTACCCAAGAAAGAGAAGGAATGATACTGTTATGTAAAAATAATGTTTATCAAGTGTTTACACATGCATCAGAAGAATAGAAGGAGAGAAGATGCAATTGCCTTGTTCCCTACTTTTTAGAAAACTCAGCAATTTTTTCCAAGTGCAGTTCCCGACTTGTATGTTATGGGATCCTGGACCGCCTCCAACCCCAGCACTTCAAAGTGAACGGCAAGTCTGAACTGTGATAACTCCTTGTGTGTGACCCCTGCGTTACCTTCCAAGAGTTTTAAATTAAGGGAAATAACAAACAAGACTAACAAAATGTCTAAAAGTATCAGGACACTTAAAATTACGTCCTCACTGTCAAATGTGTTTTTCTGTTTTAAATCTAGCAGAAGTCAACTTGGCAAGACTTTAGCTCTGCTGAGTCACTTGCTGCCTATCTAAAATCTTAACAGGCTCATGGACCTCTTGCTTTTAGACACCGATTACTAGACTCTTCTTGCTATTCAGACTCCATGAAGTTACAGATTTTGGAAATAACACACCCAATAATAGACATCTTGTTTATTGGAAGAACTGTTAAAATTCACATGGCAAGAAAGACTTCTCGTAAGCAAGCTGGGAGAAGTTACCTGAGAAAAGCCAATATGGACTTGTCAGAACAAACGTAAACCCAACATAATTCCCTTAAGTAGCATGAACACTGGACTTGTAGGCAGAGGAGATGCAATGGATACTTTAGCCAGACTTTACGAAAGTCTTGATATTTCCTTACATGGGAACTAATAAAACTGGACTGAAGTAAAAAGCTGTTGTACCAAGCTGGTTGAAAAAGAATACCCCAAAAAACAACCCTCAAAGGCTCCCTGGTAAATTGGAAGGCTATATCAAGAGGATCTCCTTGGGGGGTCCATCCTGGACTAGCTTCTCTTCAACATCTTCATCAGCAATCTGCACAATGGATTGTTGTTATTAAACTTGCATATGACGTGAGGCTGGTAGAGGCTAATGAGCAGAAGAACGGGATCAGATTCAGCTTGATATTTATACACTTAAGGGATGGTGTGGAAAAAAAAGCATTACAAGTATTTTCAGCTGTACCTCATAAGCTGCATAAATGCAGCACAGATATCAACTCCACCGACAGCCATTCAGCAAAAAGAAGAGTCCTAGGAGTTACACAGGATCACAAGTGGAACATGAGCCAACAGCCTCACGCTCACAGGAGGAAGATGAGCACCGCACTGGGCTGCAGAAGTGCATGGCCACCAAGATGCAGCACAGCAGTCCCGGAGTTGCTGCAGAGACGGTCATGCTGCTCCGGCCCTGGTCAGCACTGGTGAGGCGTCAGGGGCAATCCCACCACTCCACGCCTGCAGCCACATGGGATAAGTGACAAATATCCAGAGAAGAGCGACCAGAAAGAGCTAAAATCAGGACCAATAAGAAAAACCTGGCTGAACTAGCGCAGTGCAGCTTAAAGAAGAAAAGAGAAAGGAGATGCATCCCAACCTCCAATTACAGAAATGGTTCCTCTAAAGAAAGAGAGAACATCTGATCTCTTCAACAGTGCTGGGTAGGACAAGAAGTAACAGACTCAAAAAGCAGCACAAAAGGTTCACGTTAGACTTCAGAAAGACTTCTCATTGATAGAGCAGTGAAGTACTGGTATGGATCCTGATATTTCCATTACTGGAAATCCTTAAAAACAGGTTAGGCAATCATCTGTCACAAGTGACACACAGAGATAATCCAAACCCTGCCGTTTGCCGGGCAGATGCAATAAAAGGAGCTTCTTTCTAGTCACATCCTCCTTGTTGCTCAAGGTTTACGGCATTCTCTGATTCCCTCTCGGAAGGAATGAATGCAGACGGAAGTGACATTTACGATTCAAGATACTTCAAACAGTTTCCGTTCAGCTTAGATCAGTGTTAAAAACCTTCTTTGCCTTCATATGAAGCAAAGCCATCCCTCATTGGCAATTCACAGTTAGGCACAAAGAAAAGAACGTGAGGTGATTAGAGGCTGGAGAAACGTATCACACTTTTGAAACCTTACTGACACCAGCACGGAAGCTTTTAAATCGCATGTTCTGCTTTGGACAATTTCCACGCTACATCTGAGGAATGCAGTGGATTTTCTTGCATCCTGAAAGAGATGGAAATAAGAAGTACAAGAAACCTATACCAGAGATTTTAGTGACCTTCCTATTAAAAAAGAAAAAATAGTTACCATATGCTCCAGTAAAATTGTATGGCACATAAATATATCTGCAAGAAATGGCATTTGTAGCTTTCAAACACCTCAGCTTTACTTTGCTTTTTATGGCAATTAACTTAATTGCCATTAATCCCTTTGTAATCCATTGTTCTGAGCTTTATCCTCTCATCAAGCTTGTATATTCATTTGTTTGACTCTGGCCATGATATAATTTGTGTCACAGACTGTGGGCCTAATCCCACAACCTCTCTGAGTCCTGACGCCCCACTGCTCAGCAGGATGACCCCAAAAGCCTCAGGAACAGCAGCAAAGGTTTCTGGTTTTCAGAATGTAGAATATACAGACCATGACGACAATAAAAATGCATTTTTAAAAAATAAAAGATATTGAGATGAGCTTCTTGCAAAAGAAAACCTAACAAACAAAAGAAATCTACAGCAATTTCATTAATTTCACACAGCTGGAACAGTTTTAATGATGTGTAGATTATTGCTTTCATTTGATACACAAGTATTCGTTTCCAAATCATGCAGAAGAACTAACGAAGACAATTACCAGGGAAAAAAATGTCAAGTGAAAAAGAGTTGTTCTTGTAGTACTACAATGGTTTCAGGAAAGAAAGCAGCAACAAAAATTTCACGCACCAAAAAAGTTCAACCCCCCCACCCCAACATGTTAGCATTAAAAACCAGTTTATCCACTATTCAAACTACAGTCTTGCTTAATCACGTTACATCAAAGTGGTTGCTGAAGTGTGACAAAGGGCACCAGAAACAGCAACTTATCCAACCGCTACCTAATTCATGCAGAGGAAACGGGATTTCGGCATCTTCCACGTTTTCCTTTCTGCCATCTCAAGTTACAGCACATCAACATCAGTACAGGTTAGAAATATCTTGCCCAGGAACTCTCCAGTAAATATATTTTTATCCTGCCTTCTCCTCTGCCCTCCCCCCACTCCTTATTCTTTTTTTTTTTAAGTTGGACCAAAGGAGAGGAAAAAAACCTGTTTGAATAAATGTGTGGGATGGTTTCTGTCACTTGTTTGCTAGTAGACATACTACTTTTCAAAAATGCCACAAGGTACTTACAGGTTGATACCCTGAGAACCTCCTTATTAGAGCATATTACTAAGCTTACACTTTTCTTGGCAACAGTAATTTTAGTTTCTTTGTAGTTTTCTCTTCAGTCAATACCCCCAGTTCAAAGACTCTTTTGGAAAGTGACAATGATGAGTTAAAAATCAGTAAAAGCTTAAAATATCTCCCCCTGTTTTTTTGCTACCTCTTCTCTGGGTTTATTTTCCTTGCTTCATGCATCTAAATTTTCAGCCCTAAAGCAGGAGGAGGGTGGAATGGTAAAGCATGGAAGAGGGCTTAGATACAGCCTGTCACTCAAAGCCGTATCCTACATTGGTCAAAATAGATATCCTACATTTCTTGGGCCAAAAGCCTACAATGTTAACAACATCCAGTTACACATACATTGTAAAAACAATGGTTGCTCTTCTGTTTAAAGGAACCCTGGCTATGAAAAAAAAGTCTGCAAAAATGTTTGTGGCTGCTCACCACTATATCACCTTAAATTAATTACTTGATGATATCATGGATGAGATCCTGGTGTCAGCGATTCTCCTTATCGTGTGTACGTATGAAATTGCAGAGAAAGTGCATTTTGTTGTTTTAAACTCCATGACGAAACTTTGCAGAAGTGTTTAGCTGAGATATATACCCAACACCACTGCAAAAATGCCCCTCAGAAACAATAAAAGGGCTACTGGACATGTCTGGTTTTTTAGGAAAGGATACCACACATTCCTTGTGTTTTAGCCAGGAAGCAACACCTGGGTCATCCCCTTCATACATCTGGCAAAGGGAGAGGAAGGAAGAGCTGGAGAGGGTATGATTCAGGAGGGGATAAGCACTCCACTCACACCCCATTCAGAAAATAAGTATTTTAAAGCAGCACCTTAACCCTGCTGCCCCAGGCAAATTCCAGTTTGGGCTACTCCATCCTGCCCACCTAAAATTCCTCTGGACAGTTTCCCTTTCCCTTTCCCACAGCAGCAAATAAAACAGAGTTGTCTGTTGTGCTACTAGCAGAGAAATAGTTATCAGTCTTCTTCCTGAGAACCCAATGCATTTCTGCAGTGGGAGAGAAATGCAGAGATGCATCTCGGGGACACGTGGGGTAGAGCTGACAACAGCACATTAATCTGTTGCAACTGCCTGTGGGTTTTTTAAGTCCTGTAACTGCTTCCGAAGCCGGCTATAGCAATCATCCTAGTGGGAAATTCCATGGTTCAGATACGATCAAAAGCAGTAATTCTACAGAACTGATGGCACTGGGAAAGCCTACGCATTGCCAAAATTATAAACAAAATAATGTTGTTCTTCAGGGAAGATGTAAAATACCCCTTGCTGCAATCTACCCTTCTATGGGGAATGGTACTTTTAAAACAAACGAACAAAAAACACCACAGCAATGTTTAAGGGAAGACTATAAAATGGAAAAAAGTATCTTCCACACAAGTTAAAATGCACCTATTTGATACCCCATAGTACATCGTAAAATCTCTTTTTTGCCCAATCAAGTAAACCTTTGACATCTTACCCAGCTAACAATGCAAACCATGAAGCCCACCACTGAACCTCTGCTCACACAAGGGAGACCAATTTAGCTTTTTACCTCTTGGTAATCTGAGTAGGATCCTGTAGGCCTGGATCCAGTTCAAAGATCTCATTATCCAGTAGCCTTCGGAGTGTCACATCTGCCAGTTGCTCCATGATCCTGAAAGCCTCAGCAATATTGAGGAATGTGGAGAAGTCCCGCTCTTTATTTGGAGTGGTGACACGGACTGTGTCGGTCATGAAGACGTTGGAGGTTCTTTCCAGCTTCTGGACCTCAACCCAAGGAATGATAAGTTTCACTGCCATCAGAGAAAAAAAGCAAAAGTGGGTTGGAAATTCTGCTTACATTTTTCAGATTTGGGAAATAAGCAAATTCAGAATGAAATGCAAACAACCAAAGAGGAGAGACACCCATTTTTACAGGCAAAGACCAAGCAAAAGCTGAAATACCTGTTATTACTCTACATTCATTCTCCCCCACTCCAAAAGACTGTCTTTTTCAGAATCTCTCCCTCAAAATGTTACCGCTTTTCATAAGAAGTGCTGGACTGGGGAGTTCTGCCTTTGCAGAAAACCTGGCATACACTGTGCTCCTAACTCCTTTACAAGTCACTTCTGCAGCCTGCTTCATTACTACCAGAAGAAATAGTTCAAGAGTAGGAAGAAAATAGGGAAAGGCTTTGTAATGTCCCAGAAATAAAACTGTACGCAGGTGGAAACCCAATTACATGCACAGTACTCAAACTCTTAAAAGAAAGCCAGCTCCCATACAAAAGAAAGCTTTTGCACATGAACATTTTGGTCAAGTTTAAGTGTTACTATAAACAGGGTGTTCAAAAAGACAAGCCACCTAGGCATTGGGGTCTTCCCATTTCGGTTACTTGTTACTTAAAAGGTGCACAGGCAAGTCTTGCCCTAAACTTTAGCTGTAGTCAGACTTGTTTATAGAAAAGAAAAAGTATAGGACACTGTTCTCTATACTTAAACACTGCTGAATCATATAAATACAAATGGTATACAGGATCGGCTTATTTTATATGACCACTGCAGGATGTTACTTGCCTCTCGCATACAAAGCTCTGGGTAGAAATTAGGCTGGAAAGGACTTCAAAATAGATTAAATTTCTACTTAACAACTGTTGGAAGCTTCACAGGGTTCTCTGTGCCAATAACATCAAGACTACACCTCCTAACATCCCTAGCTGGTCTCCTGATGCCAATAAAGCAATAAAAAGGCAGTAATAACAAACACACTCATATATATATATGACACTTATCCATGATCGTTAATTACCTGAGGAGCTACCCTTAGCAAGTTATCTGCACTACATACACCACACCTGTCAAGATTATTTGCAGATTACATTTTTTCTTACTTAAATAAAGCACAGCTGCGTCAACATGCACAAACTGTTGCGAATGGTCATAAAATCATCTGTAGGGGCACAGCCAAGGGAACAAAGTTTAAATAGTGCCGTAGCAATAGCACTATTGCTCACGCAGGTCTCAATCGCATAGGCTCTACAGAGTTGGTTACAGAAACAGCACAGCAGACTGTAAGGGGCCCAAACTTCTGACAAAAGGTACAAAGTCCCCAAAGTTTTAGGAAAGCGCAAGTTTAATTAAAAATTGTGAAGAAACTCTGGCACGTCCTTTCAAGAAGTCTGACGT
Organism: Scopus umbretta; assembly: GCA_013400535.1. Lineage (NCBI taxonomy): Eukaryota > Metazoa > Chordata > Aves > Pelecaniformes > Scopidae > Scopus > Scopus umbretta. The sequence continues at coordinate 18,035 of VZTL01045962.1, read as the reverse complement.
TCTAAGCCTCTGAAATTCTGCAAATACTTCGAGGCTTAGATAAAAGGGGACTTGTCCTGGAAAAAATGTGCCATGGAGTTTATGCTCGCATAAGCCGTAAACTAATTTTATGAGACGCTGAAAACAAGTTCCAATATTGCGTTCCAGGTCACTTCAACATAAAATAAAATAAGGGGAGGGGAACAGTCTTGCCAGAAGCAGAAGACTTAATGCTTTGCCTATAGAGAGATTTCAGTCTACAATCTGGGGGGATTTTTATAGAGTTAAAACACATACAAGAACTATTTTTATTGCAAATCGTGTATTGTTTTTTTTCCCTGTGCTGTATTGAAGGATGCAATAAATGTGATTTCTTAGCAATATTTTCTAGACCAGATTTAACCAGATTTAATTTGTGATTACTGCCTGAAAGAAAAAGACAATGAATGACTTGTTTTACATATAATCAGCACCAGCTTCTCCAACAGTTACCAAGCAGAACTGTAGTAAATCTGGATTATTCAATGTGATACAAGTATTTCATAAATGTGACGAAATACTAGCTTTGAAACAGAAGCAATCTGCTTTATCGGAATAGGGGAGGTGGGAAGCATTTCAACACATAATGCTTCCCATTGAGCAAGGGAATTTTTGTTTAACTAAAAGAAAATTCAGGTTTTTATTTCACATTTCCATGCAAATGCATGGGAACACAAAGGCAATGCAACCGACTGTAACAGTGAGTGTATTTTCCATGGTCAAAATGAAAAGTTGCAAATATGGAGTTGTTTGGGGGTTTTTTGCATTTTCATAATGAATTATTATTAAAAGAGATGAGAAGCAATTTCTTCTTAAATAACACAGTGTGATGTTGTACTTTCAGTATCATTTAATGCTCTGTGCTATTGCATAAACAAAAAATTTGGAACAATATGAAGGATTTTTCTTTCTCCCTCCTCCTTCCCCCATTATCTATCACTATCATTTTTGCTTTGTGTGCTTTGGCAGACTGGTTATCTCAGATTTAATGAGAGAAAGCCTACAATGACAGCAAGAAGAAGTAATTCACAAAGGATATTATTTGAGACTAAACAGAAAACAAGGAGATTAAATAAGAACTCAGGTATCTCCTATGTATCAAGAAACTCCATTACAGTCTTCCCAGCAAAACTAAACTTTTGCTTTTATACCAGCATTTTAAATCTAACTCTGCCACCTTTTGCAGATATGACAGAATAATTGGCCTGAAATAATATAAGGAAAAAAAGGACCTCTAACTCTAAGCATGTCTCTGTATGTTTTAAGTCTTAGAAATTACCAATTACTATCTTTCTTATTATCTTACATTATGTACTTCATTTTTAAAGCTACAGTTTTATTTGACTAGCCACCCCAATATTAAATCCAGACAGTAAATGGTAAAATTTTCCTAATTGTTATAACTGACAACTCTTGCTATATTTACAGCAGTACGGGTTTATATTACTGCCCTCACTGAAGTTGCAGCAGGATAAATAGGACTTAAAACGCTATCAGTTCGTGAACAATCTTACTCGACAAAGAAATGCTATAGACTTTAAAGGGCTACGTTCACTTGCACCTTCTAATTTCTGCTACATTCATGTTTACCTTCCAATACCTATTCTGCCAGGCTTTTCCTAATCACATGGTCCTCCCTCTGCAGAGGAACACCATGATCAAAGTCTCACAACTTGCTTCTTAAAAATGTACATTCGTTACAGTCACTATCATGCACAAATTTGCCACTGTCTGAAGGTCCAAAAGCCCCAGGACGCACTTCTTCTGACGTTCCTGCACCGCCATTCAGAAACTCAAAGAAATCCCTAAATTGCTGTCATCTTCCCTTAAAAATTCTGAATTTTCACCTGCTTCTGCAGGGCACAGCCCTGTTACATTTCCTGGGCTATTTTCAGGCACGCAGCTGGACTCCAGCATCCTTGGCCCCACCAGCCCTCGCCTTGCCGCCCCGGCAGCGATCACGGCGCTTCCCCGCCCGTGGGAGGGACCCATCCTTACTCACCCTTTTCGGCGCTAAAAGTCTCTATTTCAGAATCTGTAGGAGGTCTGTTACGTTTTAAGGCTGCTTTCACGATGGCAAGAAAAGGAACCAGATAGCAGCTGTGTCTGCATCGTCTTAAAGTCTCATTTTTATTACTGGATTAACACTAACATACCAAGGCTGAAGTGAAAACTAAACTAAACAGGAGCTTTCTGCTGAACAACAAAAAATTCAGAAACTATACTGCAGAGGCAAACTAGGCTTTTCATAAAACTTCTAGCTATTTGTGCCTTTAAAAATAGTTATATTTGTATCTCTCCCCAGCGTTAGGTTTCTTACGCATTTACACTTACATTCTTTGCCCAAGAAGAAGGAATAAAAACAGAGATGATTGATGCTCAGATACAGCCAGCCTTGCCGAGGAACTTTTCCTTTCCAACAGCAACAGGAATAATAAGTGATCAGCTTCTCGGCTTCAGGAAAATTAAATCTGGATTCAAATTTCACCAGGGCTTCTCGGAACTTCTCAGGGTCTTCCTCCTGCTCAGCGAGCTTGCTGCTTGTTTCCTCCGCAATCAGTGCCTGAGTTCATAACGAGATAATATATCAGGATAAAGCTACAGCGTTCACACTCGAGCAAGTTGCTACAGGCTACCCATTCAAATTTTAACAACACAACCCTTCCTTACAAAGAAATTCAAGTTGATTTGCAATTTTCACAAACGGAGACATTTCTGCAGTGTTTGCACCTCTCACACATTTTGAATGCTTCCAAATCAAGGCTTCTGGGGGCTTTTTTTATTTGTTTATTTTTTCAGTGAGTCTGGCAGAACCGTATATTTACAGTTTTACTATAGCTTATGATTGCTGTTATTTGGTGTATACAGAGCAAAGGTAGAGTAACAATTGTGTATACTGATCAGTACTATTTTCCTATGAAGAAGCAACACAGCAAGGATGTGTCAGTAACTTGTAACACGCTTGGAACCATTAAAAACATCTTTTCAAGAACATCTACGTAAATATAATTAAGTGTTGAGAATTTTAATAGTGGTAATACAACAAAGGCGTTAAGTATGTATTGCACCGTTCAGACAAATAATCTGTGTGTTAGAGCACCTGGTGTAATCTGCAATAACCAAGCAGTGCTAGTCTGTATGTTACAGCACCTGGTATAATCTGCAATTACTGAGCAGTCCTAATATTCCAAAAGGTCTACAGCAGAGGCAAGGGTCCAAAACCTGGACTTAACATTAACTAATGAAACCTGAAGAATTTTAAATATGTACTGTGCTAGGTAACAGGCTGCCACAGTGTTATCAAGAGAGATTAATTTTATTCGAGCCTTCCAGTGCACTTAGATAAAGTTGCTTTTTTCAGAAAGCAGGATAAACACTAAGATTTACATGGTGACCTTTCGCTTCTCTGTTCCCTTCTTCCCCAACTTCAGAGCCCACTGAGATCACAGCAGCAGGGTCAAAATTCACCAAAAACATTGTGTTCCTACAAATATTCCAGACCAAGAAAGGGGATATGGGAAGAAGAGCACCTCACTAAAACTCTTAGCAAGGAAAAGCTTGCAGCAGGACCTGAGAGACAGCAGTCACCAGCAGACCTGCACCCCCACCAGCCATCACCAAGCTCCTCTTGGAGCATGTATTTTACTAGAAGCAGAGCACAGGACACCAGGCTTTCCAAGTTTTACTGCACGTGCTGTTATTGTTTTCAATCCAGTCTTCAGTCACTACATCCCCTTACTTTTACAGTTCTTTAGCCTTCCAAAAGAATGCTCATTTCTGCAAGCCTGCGGCCAGGCAGCAGCTTCACTGCAGTGCCCAGCCACAACTCTTGCATCCTGCAAAGCCACCGGCAGTTTCCGTGCCGGACCCCGACAACGCAGGTGACGCTGCACGAGGGCCTGTCCCCTGCCCCTGTGCTGCGGGCACTGCGTTGTCGTCCGTATGGGTGTGCTGCCAGCAGATTCCAGCACTGTGGCTATCACCTGTTGACACCTCTGAGCCCCATCAAGAGGGACAGGAGTATGGAAATGGGCAGAAACGAGCAAAAGAAGCTGAGGGGATAAAGCTAGGAAAAACACAGGAGATAGGAAGAGAAACATACTAAGGAGGAAAAGCTGAGATACAGACAAGGAAGGTATTTAACACAGTGAGAGAGAGGCGGAGGAACTGAAGCAGATGCTGAAGAAAGCTCAGCTGTACATCACAGGGAAGAGAACAGTGAAGCTGGAAATGGATGGGTGGGGTAAAGATTAAATTAGATACTTCACTCTTGACATGTTTCCAAGGAAGTGTGAGTAAAGATGCGCAGATGCTGGCTACATCACGTGCAAGTACCACACAGAAAACCAGTAAATAATGTTTAGATGGACAAAACCCAACATGAATGACAACTTCGTGACATTATTTCTAAGAAACCATACGTAATCAAGCAGAGAAGGGTGAAAGTACGACAGGTTCTTTACCTTCACTTTCCCTTTGACAAAATTAACAATATCTTCTTTATTGTCAAACACAGACAAAGTATGGAGCAAGTTTTGTTCCAGCCATTCCCAGTGCTGGTTTATTTCCTCTGCAGTGGCACCTAGAAAAGCAAAAAGTAGTGTACTGAAACTCATTCTACAAAATAAAATTGAAAGGAAGAAAAAAAAAGTAATAAAATGCACTATTTCATAAATTCATTATGAGAAACTGAACTTTCAACCTCAAAATTCTTGGTAGCAAACAGGTCAAAAAGGTCTCGTTCATAGCAGTATAGTTAGAGAAAAACAAAAACCTCATTGTTTTAGAGAATTAGTTTTAGTGCTTTTAGTTTTATCTTCTCATATGCACTCAGCCAGCAAATGCTACATTAAAAGCCAAAGCAGAAAAAACAGCAAAACTTCATCCTGAGCTGCTAGACTGCAGCTTATTTTGACATGATGTTCCTTAAGCAGCCACTGGAAACCTTTGATTTATGTTCTGTTCCCAGAAGTCCCTGATCTTCCTTTCTCCCTCCCTCCCTCGGTACACACATGCATACGCACACCCCCCCCGCACACATGCGCACCCTTTGAGAGGAATATCCATGGTCATAATGTGCATCCTATTTGAAAAGCTCTCTATAATAATTAAAGTACCTAAAAATGAAAGAGTTTGGTTCAGCAATGCCTAAAAGGTCTACAAGAGCACATTTCTGCAGTTTGGGGAAGAAATGCGGTGAACAGCAAATCTCTGACAAATACAAATTTTCACATCTTTAAGGCTTCCTTCTCTAAGGGTTTATCTGAGGGTTTTGCTGTTGTTGTTTTAAATGTAAGTGTTCACACTAACACAAGAAATAATACTTGAGTCACCACCTATTTGCTTTGGCTGTTTCTGCTTGAAACGGAACTGTCGCTGCATCACACCATGACAGAGAAGTCAGCGCAAGACGTACAGGGGCAACGTACAGGGCAATCAGGGGAAAATCTGACCCCTCCAGATCTTACTGGTCAGTGATTAAATGTTATAGGTAAAAAAGTAAAGGCCGCAAAAGTTGCTTTTCCTAATGCCTTGCTAGTGGAAGAAAGGAGAGAAGTAGTTGGATCTAAGAGACATAAAAATCACAGATTAATATAATAATAGAATGAATCTCAAATAGAAGACCCATTATCTCCAGATTTGATTTGTGTGTATGTTAGAGATGCATCGTGTTGCCTCGCAACAAAAAAAAATGATAAATTTAGCTAAGGATTTTCCACTTTACTCTGCTCTGTTTTCCATGCAGAATGCCAATTGGCAGGGAAACTTTCCAAGCTTTAATTTCCTTGACAGGAAGGTCTTGTGATGGAACTTCATAAATATCATTAATCAAGGTTAAGAAAAAAAAAGAAATCACAAAAGAGACACTTGAATGCCCTTTAGGTAAAGAAAACAAGTTATATCAATGGTTAAGAACACCACAAATACAGTCATTTCGTGCTGAAATGGCTGCGCAAAGCAAATACCGAGTAGAATTTTTATTTCTGAGCAACCTAAAAGATACCAACTGTATGGGAGAGCTGGTGGGCTGCCTCGTGTGAAATAAGCCGTGAGCAAGACACCTTTCACAGCAGCATCCACACGGCTCGGTCTGCTCTGAGCCTTGGCTCTGGCAGCAACTATCTCCCACGGGGGCTCTTACAATCGTTCCTGCTTGCCTTTAGGCATCTCCAGGGCTTCTGCTCAAATCCTGAAAGATCTCTTTGCTCCTTTCATTTGGTCAGGTCAACTCCTCAGCTTTTCGGGTCCCTTCTTTATTTCTAATTTCCATTTTATGGCTTAAAGTCATCCTGTGATTTGACCCAAGCATTGCCAATCTCTTCCTGTGCCGATGCTCTGCACAACATTTTATTCCAACTTTTACCCACCTTCTTTATGTGCCTGTGCCAAATGTATACGTAGTCTAACCACAGCCTCGCTCCTCATAATCTGTTCTTTAAACCTCACCAAACCCTTTTGCTCTCCCTCTCCCAAAAGCTACTACTTCACTTAACTGTGACTTGGGCTTCTGTTTTGCCCACAAGCCTTCTGAAACAAAGGTCCTAAGTGGCTTTACACTAGGGCTTAGGTTAGGCTTTTTTTTCCTTCTGTACTGGTATAATATGACTAACCATCTGGATTAAAACATCTCTGCCAGAACAGCCGTGCTAGGCAGGGATCAGACTTCCTAGCAGCCCCTGGAGATTTGCAAAAGTCTGTAACACAGATATGACCCTCACGCATATATTATCATTTAAGCCTACAGCTCCTGGAACAGAGGACTGCCAACATACAATTAAAAAATGTCATTTTAATTAACTGCCTAATGACATGATGGCTATTCCTAATGAAGTTACACAAGGAGACTGGAAGATGCTCCTGGTGCTGCTCCTTCTCCTTGCTGTACAGCAGGAACCTTAATTTGACTCACTGCTCCTTCCAAATCCAGTCACAGAATTCTTAATGCCACGTTTTGCATGAAGCACCTCGCTCAGACAGGGCAGAACTGGGCAAGCAGCACGGCCACTTCTGCATGGGGAAAGTCCTCCAGCTTTCTAAGAAAAGAGTTGTGCGATGCTGTTCCTTTGACTCCTACTGGCAGCGCCAGCTCTCTCCTGGACACTCATGTCAGGGTTTCACAGCAGAGATATTATTCAGAAACAACTTCTGCTACCATGGTTCTTCATTTCTGTGCAGCTCTGGCAACCGCATATGTCCTACCCACGCAGCATATAAAACAGAGCCCTCTGCTTTCCACTTTGTTACTATAAATCGCATTTTCTTAGGGCTGAGCATCCATTCAGAAGAGTCAAAGAGTATTCTAGAAAACATTAATCAAATAAGTTCACCTTAACCACGGAAATCCTTAACCATTCCAACCAGGCACGGTTTTGATTTGTAGTTTCTTTAATATATTAACAAAACAAAACCCCACAAAACCTGTGGGAGTAAGTGTGGCTAGGGCAAGGATCAGCCCCAGAAAGGAATTTTACTTATATTCAAATGATCAAGAAGTCCATGACAGCAAAACTGAGCTTGCTTTTGCAGTGAAAGCTACCTGGCTTCCTGAGAGGACTATAACAGCATGAAGCTCTTAATTTCTCCATGAGATGGCATTATTCAAATATAAAAAGGAGGGGGGTAGGGATATTAAGCACAGAGCAATTGCAAAACCAAGAAAACCTAACTGCAACAAAAATAGTACAAATAGACTTTACGCAAGCTTCTTCACACACATCTGGCACATGGAAAAAATTCCCAGTATTAATAGGGAACATGCAGAGGGATCTCTGCTGAACCAAGGAAGACATGCTGAATGAGCTTGTACAGAGGAAGGAGACGAATATACAGATTGCCCCTTCCATTTAAAGGACTCCCATGTCAAACACCATCAACAACATGTCAAAACTTGCATTAACTAACTATTTCATGGCTTGATCTGTGTAAGAAGAGAAGAGAAGAGAAGAGAAGAGAAGAGAAGAGAAGAGAAGAGAAGAGAAGAGAAGAGAAGAGAAGAGAAGAGAAGAGAAAAGAGAAGAATAGTCCAGTTCAGTGAGAAGGGACCTATAATCATCTAGTCCAACTGCCTGACCAATTCAGGGCTGACCAGAAGGTAAAGCATGTTGTTAAGGGCATTGTCCAAATGCCTCTTAAACACTGGCAGGCTTGGGGCATCGACCACCTCTCTAGGAAACCTGTTTCAGTGTTTGACCACCCTCTTGGTGAAGAAATGTTTCCCGATATCCAGCCTGAACCTCCCCTGATGCAGCTTTGAACCACTCCAAAGGAAAACCTGCTGTAAGTTTCAATGCTAGGATTTTATAGACTGGAGAAGATGGGATGAAAACAGCCTTGCAGACTGGCCAAGCAACAATGGGGTGAATGGAACAAGTGCATTCGGATGGCCGTTAGTGCGCCACAGCCAGGTTGCTGCAATTCACGTTGATATCACTTTCCTGAAGATGAGCTCGACCTTCAGAGGTTGCAGAAACACTGCAAAAGGGATTAGTGCACAACAAACGAGGCAATTGGACATTCCTTCCTGACAACTTTACCTCCTAAATCATGTAGCATCTTCCAAATGTTCCAGTTATATTTCATTATAACCAAGTGTGGTAAGACATTTCATAGTAAGCAAGTGAAAGACTAGACTGGTCAAAGCCTAGAGTAAGTAGCTTCTTGCTGTAAGGAACTACTACCACTGTAGGAAAACATATGCATATGAACAGAATCACAATACTTTGCAAGAGACAGAAAATCAACGCAAAACACCCTCAGCTAAACAAGTTTTCTACAGAAATTTAGTGTTCCTAGTTAACACTTTTTCATAATTCCTATCTGGGATTTTAACCAGAGGTTAATTTGGTTGTTAAACAAGCTATAGGCAACAGCTTTCCACGCACACACCACTAGCTGGGGTTACCTTGAGCTTCTTGGACATGCAGACACTGACCATGCTCAGAATCGGTTTGGTTTTTTTTTCTCTGTAACTCACCAATTGCTACGGCCCAGTAAACTTCTGATCCGTTCAATAACTCACCACATGCAATGGCAGAGTAAACCTGTGAGCCTGGAACTTGGAGTAAAATTCGAAATGGCGCGACACGTGCATTAGAGTCTAAAACGGCATCCAGGGCACCAACCAAGCGACCTGCAAAGAACAAGAAGGGAAAAGAGAATTAGCACCAACTTTCATTTCTGTAGCCTGCAAGTCTTTTCACATCTAAAGTAAAAAAATTACAATACAGAACATAATGATAACAATTCTTCCCCTATTTTACGCTGCGATGTACAGATGCTCAAAACGCAAAAGGCAAACCAGATAAGAAGATCAAAAGCGTATCGGGTTCTTTGCATTTCTGGTTTTGCCTCATATATATGTATATAATCACAGAATTGAAGTGGAAAGACCTGAGGGCACCTTGGGAAGTTACTGTTTCAGCCCCATGCTGAAGCTGGATAAATACACCTATGCCATAAGCGGCATTTGTCTAACCTGTTCTTCAAAACATCCCACAACCAAGATGCAACAACTTCCCCGACGAGCCTCTTCCACTATTTTCATTAAGTATTCTTACAGCAAAAAAAAACCCCACAAACAAACAAGCCAACCACCACAATCTTAAACTTTCTTGCTGGAAATTAATTCCATTCCCAGGAACACAGAGAGTAATTGGCCACGAGCATTTTTTATGTTTATGCTTGACATACTGAAAAAGTAACATCATAGTTGCCCACCTTTTAATGATTTCTCTTTTTCTAAAAAAACCCCAATCACCTCATCTCATCCTTATGGGTCATATTTTTCAAACAGTTCATTGTTCTTGAGCTTAAACTGGAATCTCCCCAGCTAATCTTTAAGCGTGACACTCCAAACTGGACACGATGCTCACTACCAGTAAGGTCTCAGCCATAAGAAGAGTGGAAAATCAGCTCCTGTATCTTGTGTACACACCACCATATCCAAGAAAGCTTGCAGCAGTATCCCACTGTAAATCAGCACTTGACATAAATACAGGCAAACTCATTTTGGAGAGCTGGAGCAATTGCTGCCCCCAAAAAAGACTTTGCGGTCTGGAGGCCAGCTGGAGCCGCTGGCCTTCCCTGTTACCTCCCCCCCAGCAGGCAGAACCAAGCTATGCATGAAAAAGTTATTCAAATGCCATGATTTGCAAGGTGGCGTATTAAAGTAACTCAGAATTGGTTTATGTCACCTACAAATAGTAATTCAGGAGTAGCTTTATATCCAATTCCCCTATACTGTATGTCCTGCAGAGACATGACCTCCTACAGAGAGGGATGGCAGACAGTGAGGTATGGCTTTACCACATTTGCTTAAGCCCCTGGAATCTCGGAAGTTTTCTGCAATACTACATTTTCCCTTTGCACATTTCATTTTTCCAACCTGTTGTATTTTTGTACCTTCACCATTAACACAACATAAAAGGAACTGTTCTCAGCCTCCGAAAGTTTTGCCAGCCCTTGGCACCACGTGCAGTTTTTATAGTTGCATTCCCCAGCTCATCACCTAAGTGATTACTGGAACCAATAAAATGAGACCTACAAAGTCCTCATTTGAAATACCTTCTCACTTGGACAACAAACCGTGGCTAATTAATTTGAGTACAGCACAAGAAAGCACCAGTGTAGCCACTTTCTGGTCTTGGAGGTGTAAAAAGCTCACATGGATCAGCATCAAAAACCTTCCAAGAGTGAAGAAAATTACATCAAGTGCTTCCTCCTCGCATTCACACACACCACTGATAATGCTTTCAAAGCCAAGCAGAAGTTGGACACAATATGATGTTTTAAAACTGTACTGTGAGATATTATTCAGCACCAGTTTGCTTCTCAGCTAAATGCATGTCCAGATATTACACCCATGTATTTAAAATGGAGGCCAGAATTTGGAGACCAATAATACATGTAATATCAGAAAATGCTGAATGCTCTTCTGTAACTGCAAGAAAGAGACACAAAAATTTATCCAAGTATAAAAGGTAGCAAATTATCTGTGCTCACAGAAAACAGAGCACCAACTTCAGTGTGCAGTCTTCCTAACAGCTGGATTAAACCCCATAAGATAGCATGAAATGATGCAGAGAACAAAAGTAGGGTTTAACTTTTAAATTTCAAAATACTTGAGACATTACAAGAAAGAGAAAGAAGAAGAAACTTATGAAGTGCTGTGCATGCTTTTCCCTGATGATAGTTCTAGGAGAAAGATTTCTTTTTCATTTCGCTGAAGTCATGGAAAAAAGTCAACTAACAGTAAGTGCTGCCAAAATCCCAAGAGAACGCTTAATGAACATCTGATTTGTGATATACTTTTTTTTTTTTCAGAAATTATGAAAAAAAAACCACATGAAAGTACAGAAGTAGCTGCAAAATTTGGTTTTACTTCTTAGCCTGTGCAGAATTAATTCCTTTTTCTGTTCCTGAATAACTGACCAGAAAAAACAATTCCTCTTCTCACTGTTTACTTCTGCTTACAATTTCCACTTTGCTTACCAACTATTAAAGTTTCCTCCTTCAACTGTGCAAAGAAAAAATTGCCTCCCTTGTCTAAACTACCCAGAGCTAAAATATTAACTGCAGACAACAAAGAGGAGCCAGAACTAGGAATCAAAGAGAAGGGAAATAAAAAACAGCGTGAGCATTGGGATATCTGCCAGAATAAAGCCCAAGCATCCCGCCCAGGCCGCCAGGAGTCCCTGCGAAGGCTTCGCAAGGGTGCTGCACCCCACACCTCGATCGGGGGTCCCATCCCGTCCTCTGCCGGGGGGTGCTTGCGGTAGGGCTGCTCCAGAAGGGACGTAAGGACAGCAGGGGGAAACGACAGCGCGCACCGGTCACGCCAAGCCTGCCAAACACAGAGCAGCAGCAACCTTGTTTGGCAGGACCCCAGGACTGTGGTTTAGCACCAATGCTTCTTGCAGTGGTTCAGCTGCACATGAAGTTGGCGCTTAAGTGCCAAAAAATTTAGGAGAGACTGACAGAGGCAGGG
>VZTL01045961.1:53189-65776 GCA_013400535.1 Scopus umbretta | reverse complement strand
AGGTGCGGCCTCACCAGTGCCAGTGCCGAGTACTGGGGCACTATCTCTTCCCTACTCCTGCTGGCCACACTATTCCTGATACAAGCCAGGATGCTGTTGGCCTTCCTGGCCACCTGGGCACACTGCTGGCTCATATTCAGCCAGCCGTCAACCAGCACCCCGAGGTTCTTTTCTGCTGGGCAGCTTTCCAGCCACTCTTCCCCAGGCCTGTAGCATTGCATGGGGTTGTTGTGACCAAAGCGCAGGACCCGGCACTTGGCCTCGTTAAACCTCATACAGTTGGCCTTGGCCCATCGATCCAGCCTGTCCAGATCAAAGTTACTGAAGGGAGGAGGAGGCTGCACAGTGTTCATACAACCAGAAAGCAAGGTTTCTTCCTCCAGTATCCTACTTTCTCATGATGCCGGCTTCTGCTACTACAGATTTTCCTTTGCCAGACACCATACTGTTTTGGGAAGTAATCCCTTTTCCACATTAACTTTTTCTTGTCCTGGACACACAACTCTCCCCTGTCCCTGTGACTGTAACAGCAGAAAGCAGTTGATAACTGTGAACCATCCTTCTCCTATGCAAGCTGTACCAACCACTGATCACTCTGGCTTACAGAAACCTAATGGGTAATTAGAAAACAGAAACTAACTTGTCATTCAGGAAACATGCATTATTTTCTGTACAAAAACTACTACCATGCAAGTATCACAGGCCTCAGAGTGAAATCAAAGTAGTACATGCTTCTTTCTANGAAGTTGGGCACCTAACTGTAATGATCACTCAATACCACTGAAGTTGTTATGTGGTGTAAGTGTATAAACAAACAGTACCATGACCAAATGGTCAAGAGCAATAGCAACAAGGGAGACCAGATGTCTTTGTCTCAGCCCATCAAAGAGAAAGCTACTGAGCACTGAAATAGGACTGTGTTGTGCCTCTGTCTCAATTAACAACCTTAATGTTAGATGAAATCATTTCACTGCAAAACCCCACCGTCTGAATACCACTAACAAAGGACCATCTTCAACCTCAAAGCCTGCTAGACTGGGTACGAACAGATCAGTACCTTTGAAGAGCAGCTCACCTGGATTGTCCATCTTGTTAAAAAATATCAACAGAATGTATTTCAGAATCATTTATCAAAAGCAACCCAGGCAGGTCTGGACTTTAGGCACACAAATGATGGAATATTTGCACCTGGCAGTGTCCTGGAAGAGACCAATGAAATTAAAGTTTTCCAAAGTTGCTAGAGCAGTTCTTTAAGAGAATTGGGGGAAACAAAACAATACACACACATATATGTGTGTGTGTGTATATATATATACACACACACACACACGTGGGAATAGATTGATTTGCCTTCCAATCTGAATTATCCTACGAACCTATGATCCACAGAATCTCGAAGGCAAGGTGATGATCCCTCCTAACAAAATAGTATAGCAGAGTGTACCATTTGTTCTCTCAGAGGGGCAGGAACAGGACATTCATCCAGAGTGGTAGCAGAGATCATATAACTCCAGCAAGAAGGAGGAGCATGCCAAACCCCCTGAAAGCAATAAAACCCCCTCATTACCCAAACATCTGCATCATGCTGGGGTCACCAGGAGCAGAAGCAAGGGATCGGCTCAGCCAGGACCAGCCACAGAGACAGCGATGGAGCCTGTGAGCTCCTGCTCACCTGCTACAGCCCCACGGCAGGTTTCTGCATCCTCCTCCGCAGGCCCACGTACAGAACGAGTACTGCTGCAGGTGACTTCACCAAGTTGCTTTGCTTTATTCATGTTTACACATTCAAGTATACCTACACATATGCTGACACAGGGCCACATATTTCTGATATTTTCATTTGTTGCAACGTTGCATACACGGTAAATACACCTGTCCTGCTGCAGTAAATCATCATTTTACAATGAATATATACCTAGATTATTACTGTAATGCTGATGTATTGAACCATTAGTATAAAAAAGCAAGCAGGTGATAAAAATGATGCACAGACTCCCATAAAGTGAGAAACAAAACCCAAACTACTGTAGCAAACATTATCACTGAGATAAGTAAATTAGTGATTATTCTGGAGATAAATTAGTGGGTAGATAGGAGTACGTAAAGTATATGTTGTTGCTTGTATCTTTTTCAGTTGGGAACTGTGAGCTGCATCTTCCAAAATCTATGTAGCATCAGTGCAATAATATGGATGGATATTTAAGACTAGGCTATGACCATGACTCTGAGGCAATTGCCTTCCATAGAAGTCAGCACACCAGCAAATTTCATCCTTATTAACTTTGCTGCTTTTATACATCACACTAATTAAAAACCCTACCATAAAAGTTGCTCTCAGATACTTTGCATAGAGTAAATATGCTGTGGGAATCCAGTATAACTGCAAATTTGCTTCTAACTAGAAAACAGTCAGTGACCCTGAAGAGATCAATTTTTAGGCAGCAACACAAGGTATCCATAGAACAGAGAGATTAACTCTTCTCAGCATTTCAAGACTCCCAGTGAAATCAAATCTTCAGAGAAAATGTATATCCAGAGTGGCTTTGGAATCCAGACCTAATATATGGAGAAACTTTCAAAGCAGGTCATTTATTTGACATAATTGTGCGAACAACATCCCTTTAAGCTGTGCAAACCAGAAAGATCATTTCAAAATATTAACTTATTTCTTGCTATCAACAACAATGCAATTAATTCCCCTCAATAAAGATTGTTTTTGCAAAAGAGCAATAAGGTGCCTCTGCAGGGGGCATCATTATCATTAAATAATCACACCCCAGGAGACAGCAAGGCACTCTGCTGCACCATGTACATTTTAGCACTCCAGAGTATGATTAGTTTGTGTTAACCACACCCCAGCATAGCTAATTGGGAAAAGAGTCTATAAACTGAGGAGATTTCTGTATTTATTTTATTATATTTTTGGAACTGACAGTGAAAGGGAAGTTTCTCGCCAGTCCCATGGAAAAGGTGGCCAGGCCTGACTCAGCCAGGCAACATCTTCCTACAGCCACAATCAAGGCAGAAGGAGCCCGTAATGCCAATTTGCTGTGGTAATGCATGTTAATATCTGCATCCTCAAAAAATTATGTGAGTGAATCCTCATGCATAACGAGGAGTTACGACTTTGGGATGCTAAGTTTTTCTATAAAAACTGAAACAGGCCCAGCTGTCCTGCACATATATGTAAGAAAACAGATACACAATATTTTAATGGAATTGCTGCTTCTAGTTTGCTGGATGTTTTATGTCACTTTGGACAGTCTGCTGTGATATATGGCAAACTTTTGGAAATGGATGGATTTTAAAAAAATGTATTCTTTTGGAACATAGGTAATTGCTTTGCATGGTGCCGTAGTTGTCCTTAGGGCTTGTTGTTTTCTTCTGTTTAAAGCAGTAGTCTTTACCACAGAACACATCCTGGAAATTAGATACTCCTATTGTGAATGGAAGTTATGATGATCGTACTCTAGATCTGTCTGTTTTCCCTTGCTGAAAAGATCATGGAAGAAGATTATGGAAGAATCATGGTTTGCACACAGTTTGATTGTGAATACAGAAGAAACCAGCTCATTATTATGGGGATGACAAAGTAACAGCTGCAGACATGACTTCAAAGACAACCACATGGGCACAGGATCAGCACTGTATATCTAGAACCATGTGCAAGGGTAAAGAAGTCTAATACCTATCCCAGGTTGAGTCAAGCCTCGCTGCTGGAGACATTGCAGCCCTTTTCTGGGATACTACATGCCCCCCATTACATTCTGCAGGTGTAAGGGAAGGGGGGCTACAAGGGAATGGTACCTCTTTAAAGAGATGGTGGGGACACCGTGGATATGTCCCCCTTGAGTGCTGAGGGCAGACATCGAGGACAAGGCCACACAACCAGTGACAAAGAAGATGCCATAGTCACTTGAAGACTGTGAGACAGCATGACCACAAGAAGTCCTTACTACATGCAAGCCCTCCAAGAGTAGGGTATGACTGGTAGACCTGTGTGAAGGAGACTAGTGAGCAGCATTAGCTACTTGTGTTGCTAGCTTGGACTATCTCTATATTCGGTGCTGTCATCCATTTCTTCTCATCAGTTTAAAGTAGAGACTGAAAATTTTCTGTAGGACGTATGGGGTAGATGCACCACGTCTTACCAAAGTGCCCTTGTTCTCCTCAGCAGCCAAGAATTTCTTGGGGTTCGGCGGTGCCATTAAAGCTGAATTATCGAAGCTTCTCCCATTTACTGATCAGACCAAGTTGAACAATGGCTGTTCAAGAGAATAAAACAAAAACGAGAAAGGAATTAGAGATACAGGAATTCAAGTGAAGCAAACAGTACCATATGCATAAGCAAGCAATATACTTTTTGTTAACACAGGTTATTTTATAATCAATGTTTAAAATAACTTTATCAGTAAGTGTAACTGATACTTCGTGACTATATATGTGTAGCAGGTAAGCTATAGATCTGTAACTCTGAGGGCTTTCATGACTTCAGTGTAGCAAGGCACGGCTGTTTTAAAATTGAAATTGTCAGATTTTATCAGTCATCTCTTCCACAGGATAATGTAAATTTACAATTACTTAGCTCATAAAGAACTAATTTCATTCAGCTTCCAATAAATACTTTCAAAATAGGAGTCTGTGGCAAGATTTCTTGAGTGGTCGAATCGTGAACAATAATGGCCATATAGACTTTGTAGGAAAGTCTTGATAATGAGATTAATACCTGCAGGCTTCCCACACAAAGATTTAGTTTTATAAGCAATTAATAATAGCCTCTTTTTTCCCGTTTTTTGTGTATTACAAAAGAAAATAAGTTATTGATTTCAACTGCAAAAATAACTATTTGCATAACATTGTTGATTGTATGTTCTACTAGCACAATCAGAATTAATTGGAGCTAAATATTTTATTATTTTTAAATGGGTAAAGATTTTATATATATTAGCATTTTTATCTGATTAGAACAGTCTGTTTACCAGCACTATTAGGAGCACAGATCAGATTACTATATTCAATCCATGCTATGGTATAAAGCCTTCCTGTTGGCACCTCTGTACTGACTTGTGGGTAGACCTTTGAAAGCTTTCCTAAACTTTAAACCCAATGAGTATTAGTAACTATCACTCAGTTCTTATTACATTCTAGATTTCATGTTCTTAATTAAATATTAAGAGTGAACCAGCAGACATTGTGATCTATGGGAATTTTGCTACTTATTTCCATTTAATTTACCTAATAAACCCTGTTCTTCCCTCCGTGTTTGTATGTGGGAGGAAGCTCACCCTGCAGAAGGTCAGTCAGAGCATCTAAGTTTCATCTACGTATATAGCGGATGGAGGAAGATCACCTGCCTTTAGCTGGTGCTTCTGCTCTCGGGAGGGAAGCGAGTCAGATGCCTGCAAGTTAGTCAGCCTGGATATGCTCTTCACCTGCAACAGGACAAAGCTGGAATTCTGTACTGAAATAAAATAATTCACACCATACTTCATCTCTCTCAATTCAGTACGTTTCTACGCAGATCACATTTGCTATGAAACCAAATATAAACCTTACTTTATCTTTAAATTGTATGCATGATCATCTTAAATTACCTGTTTTGTGAGAACAGCTTTTCTATGTTTATAATGGTTTCAAATGTAAAAGTAAGGCAAGCCAGTGATACCACTTTTAAGTTGATGAACTAGTCATGCAATATACTACACTCATTTAAACATTTATATTCATTCTCAGGCCCTCAGTCTGAGTAAACACCAAATCCTTTCTGGTTCCCAGCCTAAAAGAATTTTTTCAGTAGCTTATTTTCTAAATGAATTAATCGTGAACCAAATGACTGACATCACACTGAGCAAGAGCTTTGGTAGTGTCTATGCTCATCTGATGTTTCACTCCAGCCACCAGCAACCAGACAGCACACATACTTTGCTGGGCCAGGTGTCCCTGAGAAATGCAAGCCATCTTCTGCTCAAAAGAGCATCAGCAGCAGATTGCTGTAGCTGGGAAGTTGGGGAAATGCTAGTATATTGGATGAAGAAATTGGTCACTCCATGTGCATGGTAAGAATGCACAGATTCTGACAAATGATTTTTTAAAAAACAAGCTGTTGCCGTGACCGGACTCTGGTCCCGTGGGGTTTGGTGTTTCACAGTTGGCAGTAAGCTCCAGCAGCAGCACTTCCAGGTTCTTTCTTCTCTACCCTGTGACTTATTTTTTCAAGGACACTAACTAATTTATTTTTGACCCAACCCTCCCCTGCTGAATTTGGTTGGAATTGGCTTCTTGAATTAAAAACTTC
This sequence comes from Scopus umbretta, assembly GCA_013400535.1. NCBI lineage: Eukaryota > Metazoa > Chordata > Aves > Pelecaniformes > Scopidae > Scopus > Scopus umbretta. The sequence goes on along the minus strand of VZTL01045961.1, from coordinate 59,481 downwards.
TAGGAAAGATGGGCAGGGACACAGACACATGGTTGCATCAACCCTTGCTTTCCACAGCACATGCTCATCTTACACTTCCCAGCTTAGTCGTCATCATCATATTTGGGTTTGGTTTTTGTCTAGCTGGGTTATGCACAAATTTTGGACTGGTTACCAACTCAGGAGAGGGATCTCACCGGATATGTTTTCTCATGTTTGCTTTCCCTGAACAACTACCAGCTGAAATAGATGAAATCAGAGAATTAACCAGAAAATCTCCAAATCTTCCAACAGCAATTAACATAAAAATAAGAAACAAGGAGTGGGACTGAGAGAGAACATGGGCGGGGAGGGGAGGGTGGAGATTCACAGACATTAGGTTTTAAAGATAAGTACTATTTAGGACTATTTGGTGCCCCAGTGTTTGAATGGCTCAACTTACTAATATGAAAAAGCATTTTAAACTCAAACAACTATAGCAGGATCTTGAATTTCAGCTGGTTTGAATATTTGAAAACCCTGATAGGCTGGCTAGTCATCCAACATGAATAGAAACAAAATAAAATGACATGGGACCAGTACATGCGCAGATTAACTACAGGCACAGAAAGCACGGAGAGGAAAAAAGCAGTAAGAAATTAAAGGAAAATTCTAAATACCTAATAAATCTGAGAATTTCATAAACATTCCACATAAAGGAAATAAACAAAATATGGCAACTAAATTATGCATTCAGAATCGTATGCTTAACTGGGATACTTCACACTTGGATTTTGGTGAATGCCGCTTTTAATTCCATTGCAGATGTTCGTATTCATAACACGGACTATGCCCAAATTTAGCCAATATCAAACTGCTTTTATACATGTACTACAAATATCAAATGCCTACAAAAGAGGCCAGAATCAAAAAGTAGAGAATGTAAACTGGACTGTGAAAGAGGAAAAGGCGAACAGATGAAAATAATTTTTAGAAACACCAGTTCTTGGAAAAATCACTATTAGCAAATTATCAGTTGCTTCTTCAAATAATAAGACTTTTAATCAATATGCAAAAAAAAAATAATCAATTGTATCTCTCATTTTTATCCTTCTTTCTTTTGCCCTCATATTTTACGTACAGTAACTCACATTTCTCAGCCCACTGTGTAGCTATGAACTGAAATCAAACATTCAGACAGTAAATGAAGCTGCAGTTTGTATTTATAATGCTCCTATAACTATGTGTATATATATATTATACAATCTCAATCTCTGTTAAAAAAAAGAGGCAGTTCAATAGAAAGAGATCATTTTATTAAAAAATCATGAATGCAACTGCACTCATCCAACCTTAGAAATGTTTTGATGGCTTTTCAGCACTGCAATATATTTAGATGGGAATATGTCATTAATATAAACAGCAGAATAGAAACTATTAAACTAACACAATTTAAAACTGAGCAAACCTGAGTATTTGATTAAAGTTTTTGTACATTCTATACACTTGAACAGGTAACATAGAAGCATAATATTTTTGTTGATTTTTAATTTGTTAGAAGTATTACACTTGAAAAGCTAAATTTTCAGTAGTTTGTATTTAGAAATTAGAAATCTGGTCCTGTAGGAGCTTCTTTAGTCTGATTTTCCTAGCTATATTCTGAATTTCAAGAGAAGACTAAGACAAAAAGCAATAACGAAGCACACTGTAGGAACCATCTCCCTTGTTACAAAGCAACACCAAATGTGCTGAGTTTGAGTCAGTGTACATTTGGTAACTTTCAGTGATAAAGACAAAATCCAATTCTGTATATACTTAATGGATACAAAATTTTCTAGAAGATTTGTAAATAAAACACTATGGTTACAAAGGTCATGCATTAATATGTAGTCTAGCCTTTAATGGATGTGTTTATTTTTCTAGAATGAATAATTAGCTGAGCATTTTTTTCCCAGAATAACACTGCATTACAGAAATATAGGGAATTGCTTACTAAAAACAATTTAAATTATACCTCGTATGCAGTATGTGCAATAACTGTGCTCCTATCTCTAGGATATTAGGGGTAAATTTTTAAAGCAGTGCACAGAACATAATCTTGTTACTTGCTAACTGGATTTGTGTGCTTAAGACTCACACACTGCTTTGAAAAATTACCCCTTCAGAAAATTGACCTGGGCAAGGAATGGGAGTTTTAAACCTGGATTGGAACCGAAGTTGTAACCTAGCTTGGCAGCAAAGGCTGGCTTAGCAAAATGACTTAGTGTAGTAATACTACTGTTTGAATGGCCAAATTAAAGAAACTAATTCTTATTCTAATCACATCCAGTGAAATTCTGATATGCTGACACCCAAAATTATGGCTCTGTCATTAGAAAGAGAAAGAGTGGGAATGTTTTGAAATTTTTTCTGTAAATTATGAAATAGACGGTGCCTAAATGACAAGATATGACATTTTTGTTTTTTGATTATACAGTTAAAAGTTTTTAGTACTAGGCTTAATTTCAAGGGTGAATTTCATCAAAGTGGATCTAATCCAAATGAAATACCTTTAAGATTCTTACTTCTTCAACTATTAGAGATCTATCATGTCTACTGCAAGAAGCCTCATTTTCATGTTAGAACAGATGGGCAAAATTGTCATTAACAGAAACTGACAACTCTAAAACTGAAATATAGATTTAGAAAGGAATCTAATAAATTAAATCAATGTTATTGCAATGAAAGCCAAAGAAATTAATAGTGATTTGTAAAGTTACCCTGTATTTTAACCTCAGTATATTTTAGTCAGTGCAATTTTAACATTCACAATACCTTTACAGATTCATTGTTAATGTCTTACTGCGTAATACACTCTTGCCTTAATATATCATCTGCTCTTAGGAGAATCGAGGACTTCGGGCTCTGTTCAACCAGACCAGTCCGTGAGATGCTGAGAAAGACGACAATCCCAATTTAGTTGCATTTCCTTCTGTCTTGCAGCACAGAGGCATTGGCACTATGGTGTTTCATGCATTTCTAATCAAAATGTCTTGCAGGGATGCAGTGGCTCAAAACTCACTTCAAGACTCAGTTTTCGGTAAGCTTCTTTAAAGTATGCGTGTCATTTATTTTACAGCCCTCTAGTCCCAAAATAAAATATTTTCCAGCTAATATGTCTTGATAGGTATGTTTTGTCTCATTAGCATACCTAATATAACAGTTAAGATTCTTGATATAGCACATACAGGAGCGAGGACAAGTACCTTCACATTGTCCAAGGACACTTTGCTGTGAAACTATGGAAGCTAGAAGGCAATGTATCAGATGGATATAAATTAATTACCATAGTTGTAAGACTCAGCCCAAGTTGCAAGGGAAGCAGAAGCAGCACACTCAAAAGTCTTCCCAGGCTGAACGGCTGCAAACTCTACAAGCTAAGTCAGAACCGCTCTCCCCATGCTCATGAAGCTTCACAACTCCTGGTTTAGGCACCTTTCCACAGAATAACAGTTTTCCATTTGACTTCTTTTTTCCTCAGAAAAAAAGAAGGGCTGGTTAGAGCTTTTTTTTCCCTTGCAAGCTACTAAAAATAAGCAATTTTTATATACTTTTGCATGTATAGGTAGGTAGCTGCATTTTTTTAAGTAGTGCCAATGTTTATTCGTATTGCAAGGCTAGAAGTAAAATAAGCAAAACACACTTACAAAGTAAACTGCACGGCTGAAAGCAAATGCCAGAAATGGGTGCCAAAACCACTCACCCATCAGCCTGATGGAGAATTCAAAAAGAGAAATGAGACTTGTGTCACTGGTGATATTGAAATGGATCTAACAAAAAGATAACAACAATGCATGCTTGCTGTCTTTTTTAGTAACAGGAAGGTTTCAGAAGGGGAAGAAATGCAATATTTGAGCTGAATCCTTTAAACCCAATTATCTGCCATTTTTAGCTGTATTTCAAGCCATAACGTCATAAAACCGTAGCTTTGCATGTCATGTTGCAGCAACTGCTGTTTATGACGTCATGCAAGACCAATAGCGTATTTGATTGCACAGAAGTATTTATTCAATTGTCTATTTTACCCCATAAAACACTGACTCTATGTTCTCTCCTAACTGGTTTATATCACCTCCTGGTCCTCAGTTTCTAAGCATCTCTTGACTCCCCTGCTTTTGTAAACCCAGCAGTCTTACTGCACCTTGCTTTTCACCCTCCTTTGCTAGTGGGCGAAACCCAAGAAGTTCAAAGGGGCATGCAGATTGCGGTGCACTGGTCAGCGTGACAACAGGCAGAGAGAGCACGCTCCTCCCCTCACCCTCAATTTGATCATTGAGCCACCAGAAAGCAAAATATGTCATCATAGTTTCTACTGAGATCCTTAAAGAATCTCAAAATATATTCATGATACTGGATCTGGAATTTGCTTAAGGACATAGTCTTAGGATCTTGTCCGACATGACTGAACAGTCATTAGCTGACTGACAGCTCACCCACCATACACGCATGCAAAATAGGAAACAAACATCAACTGTTTTGAAAAAATAAGATCTGTGGAAGAGAAAGAATCAGAAAATTATTTCTGAAGCTCAGAGACTTAATAATGAAGGCAGTGTTCAAAAGATACTTAAAGAGCATTACAGACAGAGTAAGGGTTTAAAGCGCTATTTTTAGTAATGTTCAATAAAACATGCATCTGCTATATGTTTTTGATTTTGAGGAAGCTTTTTCTTTGTGACACTACAGTAGGTTTGTCAAACTTCAGTCTAGTACAAATCATTTGATTGAGAAGTGCCACAGAGACACAAACAACAGGATCCCACCTCTAGAAACCTCTTTTTGTTTCAAAAAATTTCCATTTGGATTCAGAGGCTGAGGATCAAGCCAAGTAAAAATACAGCGTTCCATTGAAATTGAGATGTTTTATTAAGAGCAATCTCTTGCCAGCAATATCCGTTACTCTCCCCACATGCAGCAAAGTTGCCCATACATTTTTTAAATGCAACTAACCTTTGTTTATTAAACAAATCAATCTAAAATAGAAAGTGTGATTTTAATTGCAGCTTTGCATTTAACGAGGCAGCGCAAAGATCTGGCTGGGAATTCACCAGGCGCTTTCCCGGGGGCTAAGCCCCTCAAGACCCTGCCAGGCTCCTGAAGTTTTCCCCCCCTCTCCCCGTGCTGGCAGAGCACCACAGTCAGTTTTTAGGTATTCAGCACACCCTTCACCTTGACTCACTTGCTCATGCATTTGCTACCCCCGATTTACATACATTACGCCCGCCCGCGCGGCGGTGCCAGCCATGTGTGTTTCCACAGGCTCGGCTGCCCAGCCTTTGGCTCGGGTTCGTCTTGGGGGCGAGCACCCCGGCTCCCGCCGCAGGCTGGGGGCACCCGGCACGCGCGGCGTGGCGGCAGAGCGCGTTCAGTCTGTGCGGCGGGGCTCGGTTCAGCACGGGGTGCCACAGCAGCTGCCTCCCACAAAATGTATGCGAGGCGGTGATCTATTTTACTCCGTATGATTAGTGCTAGACTAACTGTTCAAAGGGAAGCCAATGCTACTTCACTAATTTAGTCACATACAATATTAGGTCTTTGAAATATGCCTTATGTACAGCCTGCATTACCTTTTACAGACAAATACAAAAACATGGTCAACATTTGCAGTAAAATTATCATAGAAATGCCATCTGAAACCTTATTTCCTTTTACAATGTGCATTTCACAAATAACTTGTATTAAAATTATGTTTTACAGGGCAGAAATAGAAAACAAATACTCCTAGTAATTTAACCAGGCATTTGCATAACATGACTGAAAACATGTTAGAAAGAGTTCTGCAGCTGGAAGAGTGAGGTAAAAATACAGATACAGTGATTTGAACACTGAATGTAAAAATGCCTTTTAGCTGTCATAATTAGTGAATTAAAGTGTACTTTCATCAAAACCATTCTAACTAAGATTACTATTATTGTTCTTACGTACTGCTTCCTGCTTGTTAAATAGCATAATATTAGTAACAGGTAAATCACAGAGCTCCAGAAAATCTCTTCACTGAGGCATCACCCAAAAATATTACCTTATTCAAGCCTTTGCCTTGCAAAAACCACTTCCTATAATGACAAATTGTTATTTACAAAGCTACACTGTTGCTCAAAGTGTTTTGAGATTAATTATGCCTTGTGTTTAAAAATTGGATTAACCCAGGATGCTGGGGAGTTTGCAGGAGCACACGGAGCAGAGCGATGCCCAACCCAGCACCTTTGGGGACCCGGGAGCACTGCAGGTGGGTGCCAGCCGGGAGGCCGCTCTTGGCACACAGGGTGACACGGAGGAAGGTGTCATTCATGACTGG
>VZTL01045961.1:6509-52586 GCA_013400535.1 Scopus umbretta | reverse complement strand
TGTTTGAAAATAGATATTAATGCACCATAATGGTTCTAATTTTGTTTTTATTCTAACTGAAGACCATGGAACAAAAGCAGGCTTATTTAATTCCATTAATATTAAAGGTGGGTAGACAATGATATATTTCTTGTGTCATCAGCAGTCTTGAGGCTAGCCAAGGATGCTTATGTTTTAGGTTACACTACAAAAAAGTTAAAGCTGATTTCTGTTCAATGAAACCATTGCAGTTCTATCAATGATGAAAGCAACTATGTGAAGAGCAACTTTTTCTACTCAGCCCATTATCTAAAATGGTTGGAAGTGTCTGTGCTCTTAGTGGACTCTAGCACAGATGCTTTGGGAATAAAGATTTTTCTAGCAAAGCTATGAAAGGTGATCATAGGTGTTAATACACACCACTGAGAAAAACAAACAAACAAACAAACATTTGGAAAGAGCTAATTCTCAGCTGAAGGATGGCAATGGGAAACCAAAGGTGAGTATCCTAAACAAGTTGTTTCCTTGCCTCTCCAGTGCATTTTAAGGACAGATAAAGTGTATTCTACAGAAGAAATACTTCTGACACAAAAAAGGCCTCAAAAATAGCCCCAGGAAGACAAAATTAGCTTTCCAGTAGTACATGCCAGTTTTTATGCCCCCCATCTAAGCAGTTCAAATGAACTTGCACTCAGATGTTATTAGATATTGGTGCCATGGCATTTATATTTCCAAGTATGCAAGGGACACGTGCACACTAGCAGAAGCACCAGGTCTAGAGGGCACCATCATATTCCTATTTATTTCCCCAGTTACAGCAGGCTACAAATGCATGCTATTGATTGTTATTTGTCTCACATTGCAGACATTCAGCCTTAGAATTTTTAGATTACATTTGTAATTTTTCTATTTTTATATTCTCTGTCACTGAGAATGCTGCCAGCTGAGTATTCCTAGCTTGCATCACCTCACTTGAAACAGTTTGCACCCAAACCTATTTGGTTCAAAATGTTAGTGACCAAAATTTCACCCAGAACTTGGGAAATTAAAAATGGAAAGACCAGCTATAGCAAAGAATTTGCAAGTCCCAGAAGTCTATTTCCAAGCAATAACCTTTTGCAGTTTGCACCTCCCAGCCCACACGAAAATTCAGTGGGCAAAGTCAAGACAGAGACCCCACTCATCTCTCCGTTGTGTTTGCAACACCAATTGCAGCCCTGAACTGATAAACCATTATTGATGTTAGAGATCAATGAGATTAAGCATGTGCTTAACTTTAATCACATAAATAAGTCCATTTCTGAATCTGGGCAGCATTATTCATCACTGGGCAGACTGAGCTCTTTCTGGATAATTAACACTTCGTTTGCTTTGCCATAGAGTCAGTGGTTCTCACATATGGTATGAAGAATTATATATTTAAGAGCTAAATTCAGAATCCAGAGACAAGTATATTCTTATCTGGCAAAGTTTATCGTATCAGGAACAGTCTGAAGTTATTGGCATTGTTCAGTCTTTGCTTTGCTATAGCGACAGGATGCAAGTCTACAAAGAGTCAAGTAGGAGAACGAAATCTGGTCAGAGAACCTGCATGAATTAATATTTGTGTAATTAACCAAGCTGTATGAATTCCACTGTTGGATTCAGTGCTCCTTCCCATTAATGTTCTTTTATACTTTCTGTATAAACGTCTTGAATTGAACGCTGAAGAGTTTTTTCTTCCTCTGACAAAAAATATTAGAGTTAAAACTGTTGTGTTCCCAGAATTTAAATCAGGTAGAAATGCTCTTGTGCAAAAGATCTGATCATTTTATGAGAGTTTTTTAAAAATCATAAAGTTAAGCATATTTGACACACTAGGAGAATTTAATCTAAATTTCTAATTATTCAAATACAGACTAAATGCTGCTTTACTGTTTAGTATATCTTCATTAATTATCAGTGTTGAGAAATGCATTTTAAGAAGTTCAGGAAGTTTTGAAGGCACTTTTTTTAGTGATACAAGAAATCTCTCAAGTTTTTAAGAACATCGCCATGATTAAATAAACATTTCATTTTATGCTTTAATTTTAACTCAGCTGAGTCGACAAGACAGAGCGGTAAAGAAGTCTTCATGGATAAAATTATCCAAGAAGAAGCAAACAGAACTGAAGAAAATACAAAACTTGCAAATACTTTTGTTTTACTCTAATTGCTTAGAAATCAACTGCTACAGGACATAAATATCTGAATTGATTTTCAATGCTAGACACCACAATTCTGAAAGAGAAAATTATATTTTTTTTAAATTGACAAACTTCATTAAAAGTCTGCACACATTTTGATCCCACTGAAGCAAACTTCAATGTTCTGCATTGTGGAACACAACGCTCTGTTCATCTCCTGACCCATATGTGTATTACTCATGGGAACGTGACTGTGCAATCATTTCAAGAGCTATGTTTCACTTGTGGATTAAAATAAGGGAAATAAGTTTCCATCCGCAAGAATGGCCACATTGGTATCAGCACCTTGATCGCATACTGTTACCACCGTATAGCTTTGGACGGTTAAAGAAAGTGACCAGAGAGCAGACCACACGCTGGAAATATTTCTACACATTAAAATATGGTCTTCTTCCTGAAACAACAGAGCTTTGAGTTCTCAACCCTCTGGCCACATAAATACCTTCTTTATTAGAAATAAATTAATAAAACATTGACTTTGCACTACTGATGTTGCCAGGGAGCTCTTACAAAACACAAGTATGAAAGAGCAAAAAACCTAGCCTTCAATAGTGCATAAATTGTTTGGGAGCAAAGCCTTAGTCTGGAGTCAATCATGGCTTTAATGGCTCACATTTGCACTGATTTGCAGTTGAGAAATAGGAGACATCACTGAGCACATTGCACAAGAAGCTGATTTCCACCCTAGTGCTCTTCACAGAGTCCCTGAAATGGGAATGTGAAAATGCCCACTAAGCGCAGTAGAGGAAATAAAATATCAAAATACACCACAAGTACATTGACTAAATGTAGGTGCATAGGACTTTGTCAATTGTGTGTACATGCCAACATGCTCTTGCTACAACACATCCGTAGATGATCCATCACTCAACAGAATGTGCCTTGTGTCCCATGAAGGACAACAGGCAGCAGATAAATCTGATCTAGTCCATATGGTGTGGAAAAAGCCTTTTTCCCTGGACTAAAGATTAACGGCAATTGTCAGAAATCTTAACAGGGGCCAATGTAAAGATAATTTTAAACTTACAGAAATTCTTAAACACTTCATCATGCCTTGTCATGAAGTAATAATCACATGCAAAAGCTGGATTTACTGTTGGACGCTCTACAGAAAAAAAGAAAAAAGAAAAAAAGAAAAAAGAAAAAAAGATAGAGGAATACACTTAAAGCTGAATTGGCTTGCATTTCCCAGTGGTCTTGACAGCCCAACAAAGCAGCAGCAATGCCACTGCCCAATGTTAAATACAATCTACAAAGACCAAAGCACACAGCCTAGAGGCAGAGCCCGGGACAATGTTTGCATTCCCTCTGAGCCAAAGCATTCCACGGGCAGGCTTCAGCCTCCCAGGAAAACACACCACAGCTCTTAGCAGCTGCCTCTAACCTCTGGTTTTCTTCCAGTCAGAACCTCTCCCTTCTTCCAGCTCTTACTGCATCCAGGGTTTCCCAGCGGCTTTCCCTCTCCTCAGACAGTGCCAGTCTCTGAAACACTTTTCCCATTTCCCTCTCTTTTCTTCTTTGCCCTCATTTTATTCTTTTTCCAGACTTCCTAATAAAGTATTCAAATTGTTGCTTAAAAGAGTGTCAATCGCCCATGATCTTTAAAGAAGTATCCTTTCAGGAGATGAGGAGGATTTGTTTGGAAGGAAGGAGGAGCATTGCCTGAGACAGTAGCTGGGCCATCAGGTAGTATGGATGGGCTCCTGTAGGAGTGGTAGGGCTGGACACCAGGAGGAGACAGCAGAGGACCTTACCATGACTTCCCATGGCCCTTGCTCACATCCAGGATGGACTACAGAACCCATAAGTAGGTCAGTAAGCTCCCAGGAAAGCCCCAAATCACAGCAGCATTAATCAAAATGGGACTAGAGCAGGGCAGGCAGCAAGCCCAAATTCCCTCCATGCCTTGGTGGGGCAGGATGACCATAGATTGCTGGGATGAACATGGCTATGATTACTCTCCAGAACTCCAAATGCACACGTAGTGTTTCTGAATATAAATAAATACATATATATAAGAGAGAAAATTACAGTAAGGAAACACAGTCTGCTAGAGAGATTGTATGAACAGAGGAAGCATGCCAAAAGTGGTTGCTGTTTAATTTCAGCATACATACTGCCTCAGGTACAAACAAAAGTCTGAAGAATCCCATTTAAAGCTCTAATCAAGCTCTTCATTTATTTTCTAATTTGTAGAGCCTGATCCTGCATCATCTAAATGAACAAGAATCAGGAAGAGAAGAGATGCAGGTCCAGGCTGTGGTCCACCTGCAACGCACTCTCAGCACACCACAGACATCTGAGGTAGGACTTCATCCAACCTGCGGCACCACAAAGCGTAGAAATCATCTTACCAACAAGGCTGGTGACATACAGCCACCCCCACAGCAGACTAGGCAGTGGGGCTGTGCTGGCCTCTGGTATCACCCAAAACCAACTTTACTTCCCTTAGCTGTCTTTTTGTCTCCCTGCCTTTAACCTTTGGGATTGTCTTTAGCACTCTATATATATATATATTATTTTTTTTAAATACACTGCCAGAAGCTTGGTGCCCCACACAGCAGTCAACCTTGAGCTCATCCTCACTACTATCCAAAGGAGTAAAACAGTTTGGACGTACATACCTGATACTAGCTGGAAACACAGTAGCTCAGAAATCAACATCAAAATGTCTACTGGGCCACCACAGTGGTAAAACAGCTACTGAAAACAGGACAAGATTGTTTACAATCAGTGTGGGACCATCTGCTCAAGGTATTCCCATAACATTGGTCATCACTAACCACATGCCCAGGTGGCTTTGAACAGGGCTCTTGCTTTTTTTTTTCCCCATTGTTTTCCATTCGACCTGCTTTTAATTAGCAAAGGGCATTAATTGGACAAAATTCAACATACTATCACAGTGGCCTTCCTAACAGGTGTCTTATACACCACAAAAAGAAATGTCTAGTCTTTTGAAGAGACCCCCAATATGCTTCAAATAATTCCTTCTCCATTTTTGTTTAAAGAATGACTTCTTTTAATCACTACTGAAAAAATAAACAAGAGATCATTATTTTTCATTTTGTATTTTTAAATTGATTCAGATGAAGAATCAAGAGGAAATCCTGTCACTTCTTTGTTCTTATGAAAGATCTCAGACTGAAAATAACCAGTTCTCTCTTGTTACTGTCAAACCTACAGCAATTAAGAAGATGGTCTTAGGATATAAACAGAGTAGTGATTAAGAAGGTGGTCTTAAGAGATAAACAGAACATTGATGCTTCACCTCACTGTTCAAATGGGGGTTTCAATAAAGCAATGCTGACTTTTTGCAGAGGAATGATTTTGCTGTCTTTGGGCTTCAGGGTACCAGCCATCTAGAGAAATCTTTTGACATCAGGATGAAATCTGCTATAGGTAACTTTTAATCCTTTAAGACGTAAGGATTAAGCCAGTTGACCAGGAAGAGAAATTAGATTTAACACCTGGAAAATTCAAAGCACTTCCAACCTTCTCATTCCATGGTTACTGTCTTTCATAGTCCAGACAAGAACACTTATACAGAGTTTAGTTTCTACATTTGACAGGAAAGTAAACAAATTTATATTGATCTAAAGCAGAAAATGGAAGACCTGGTGAGTAGATGATACTGAAATATCGCAAAATGTACTAACAAACATTTGAAGTAAAGGTGAAAAAGATGGGGATATTCATAATTCCAGGAAAGAGAAACGCATGCCCAAAACACTAGGTTAACACTCATGAAAAAAAATGAGAAAGCATGAAACAGGTGTGCTGGATGTGGTGGCCATGTGCAAGACTTGGGAACTGTTGACTATTCTGCTGTGAAATAGCAGACTACCTCTGTTTACTTTGTTGCTAACCTAGTTGTGCCCAATGAAATCTCCCTTTCAGATGGCCTACGCTCTTTGCTGGCCTTGTCCAGATTCACATGTCAGTCACAAGGACCAATTACAGCAGCTACAGAGACACAGAGTCCCTGAGACCTAAAATACATGTCAAATATAAAACAGTAATTAAAAAAAAAAGGGGGGGGAGTTTAAGAAGAAAAAATAAACCATTTTTTCATCTAGGAAAGAAAATAATATTTGACCCCCAGTATGGCTTTGCTGTGTTAGTGCCATGAAGGTGTGGCTAGCCCTTGCTCTGGGATGTTATCACCACCATCAACACACAAAACATCTCAGCTTCGTGTTTGTTGTTCTGGGCAGTCCTCAGATGGGCAAAGTGAGCCACAGCAAAGCACCAGCTCTGTAATACAGCAGTTACTATTATTGATTTAACTGGATTGTTTATGCCTATGTTTAATTGGCTATGTTAATAGCATTTTAATCCACATTTCACTTGTATGTGGCTGATAGCACAACACTTGTGTGGCTCTGGTACCATTTTCTCACTGTTGCTAGCTGTCATCAGGTAGCATCAGCTGACCAGGCCAGCACTGTGATGCTAACAGACATTCCCAAATGTTTTATTTAATTAGGTATAATTTACACTGTACTGTATAATTCCACAGCAATGGCTGATAAATATTTTATTAAATAGGCAGAAACGTGAAAAACCTCTAATCAAATAGCAAAGATTTCAGTCATCTTTTAACATCAGTATTGAGCATTTCTAAACATTCAAATGTAAGGTTAATGAGAACCAAGGAAAAAAAAAAAAAAAAACCTGCTGGTGAAGTTGGAAAAATCTCCTTAAAAGTTTATGCCAAGCAGCATATCACTGCAACACGATTACCCAAGGTAGTCATGCAAGCCAGTAATCTCTCAGTCATAGTTAAGACCACCTCATCTCCAGACAAACACTCTGTTGGTCCATCACAAACAAGCATTGGCCCGCAAGATGTTTCCAGCGTACCGTGGTCAGCAAGAGAGAAGTTCGTTGTATATGGCTTTAGGCTACCTGTCTCCCAACCAATCTGAAGACCGAGCAACATGTAATTCAAACAGAAAATATTAATAACAGGACCTCTCCTAAGGGTCCGCTCCTGCCCAGGCAATGAACTAAACCTTTTGCTTTTGATTGTTTTTGCTCAGTTCCACATCTGCCCCAAGGGAGAGAATTTTTGCACAAAGCAAATGCCCTGCAAGGCCCCAGGCAGACCCCTCAGACCACGTATTGTTCTGCCCAACCTCACAGCCCTGCCATGAACAGGAGCACTTTTTACTGTCTAAGTGCTGGACATAGGTGGTAACTTCTTGGTCCAAACAGGTTGCCTTCTAACCTTCTGTTTCGGTCTGTCGGACCGCACTCACCCTCATTTTTCTTCTGCTAGACAATCCTGCCTTTCACTTCCAGTCCTTTGAATTTCCTCATCCCCCTTTCACAATGTCTTTTCTTCCCATTTCACCTTGCTCTCAGATTAATAATTTAAAAACAGAAGTCAAAAAGCAAAAAAAACTAAATTAATTTGGCATCTGTGCTATTTAACTACATCAGATGCCCTGTTTAATTACCCAAGTACTATTACTTTGGAAAATTGAAGTCTCTTTCTAACACAAGTTTTGTCGGGAGTAAGAGAGAGAAAGGGAGGGAGGGAGGGAGAGGGGGAGAGAGAGAGAATTTCATAGTAAAAAAGTACAAAGCAGAAACCATCCAACCATATATTTTGTGCCAGGAAAATGGCACAGGAGTGTGCTACAGCTGCTTCCACAGAATGCGCTCTATATAATAATCAAGATCAGAAATATTTCACAAATAGGAAAATTTGTGTATGAAACATTTCTGTATGAAACCCAACTGGCAGCCGAGCCTTGCAGTCAAGCAGCACTTGCCGCACAAGCATTAAGGGCAGCACGCAGGCGCAGCCGGGCTCCCCTGCTCCTGGAAACGTAGCGTGACCAGGGCAGCAATGTCTGCCGCAGATGGGGACCATTATCACTGCACAGCCACCCTCTCCTTCCCCAGCAAGAGACCAGGACATCCACACTTGAATTTGATGGACTTGAACTTGTCCATCCATCCTGAGGCAGCTTTGGAGGGAGCAGCCCTGCCCGCAGCTCGGCAGCGCTCTCCACCGCCTGCCTCACACCAGCGGGGTAACTTTCACAGTAAATGCATGACAGAAAGTGTAAAATGCCCCCAGGACAAGGTTTTCCTTGGTGCTTGGAGGTGTCCTGGTATGTTCAGAGGACTTGCTGGGGAATTTAAAAGGTCAGATTCGGCACAGGAGGGCAGACAGGATTTTCAAAGTTGTGGTAAAGTGGGGGAAGAGAGGCACAAAAACACTCACTGGCTTTTGGCGAATCATAGGGGAAAAACTAGAAAGAGGCAAGATCATGGTGAATATTAAAAGCGAGAGACTTTTCCAATTGCCTGTGAAAGGCGAGAAAGTAGAGAGAACAAACATAACACACACATACATGCACATACATACCGTCATCTCTAGATCCTAGAGAGAAAGCAAGTTGCTGCATTGTGTAGAGATTCAAAATGTAGAAAATCAATTGCAAATCATGAGTTCTGGATTCTTTGAGATGAAGTGTAATCTGATTTACAATGTTACAAAAAGAAATTAAAGTTAATTCCAACATGATTGTGGGTATACCGCAATTTAATATAACCATGCTGTGGCCTTTAAATCTCTGCATTGCAATATGCCAACAGTCATTACTTCTTTAAGTTTCATATTTTATTTTAAACTATAAATTGGAAATATCACATAGCTTGTTATTTACATTTCAGAATTAGGATCTTTGCTTAGAAACACAGTGCTCTATGGTGTAATAAGATTATTGTGCAACTACTACACAGTTAGGGCAGTTGAAGGCACTCCACTTCACCTCATCATTTTTTCTGCTTAAATATTATGCCACATTCTGATTAATACCAGACCAATAAAATCATCTTAGCAATCTGGTTAGAGTCTTTTGTCTACCCAGATGGCCTGCAATGTTAATGTGTGACAATTTCAACAATGAACTAGGACTGTTTTATGGAACCAACATTTGTTCCACTGCTTTTTCTTCTTAGGCTCAGAATTTTGACACAGATGGTACAAATTACTCAAAAAACAGAAATGTTCATTTAGAAGGTTTAAATATGTGGTTTTACTCAGGCCATCCGAATCTTTTACATTTACAATCCAGTAAATTTACTAACAACCCTGCTGTAATTAAGGTCTATAAAAATCTTCCCTCCTTTCCTGCTTGCTTTTCCCCTTACATATCTACAGCATTTCATTATGCCTCCAATTTATTAATATGTATTCCAGTTCTGAAATGTTTTTAATTTTGGAGGATTTACACTGTTCAATCTTGCATCCGATTCTTCATACCTTTCTAATTATGGGAAAGGGGGAAAAAGTACTATTTCATCTGTAACCACATATTAATCCCTCTAGAACCTACACATTTCTAGATCTTAAAGGAGTAGAAAAAAAAAAAAAAAGATAGAAAGATGTCAGCAGCTTCTGGCCAAACTGAACAGCATTTTCAGTTAAGCAGAAGATTTTATAATCCTGAATTTCTGTACAGATACTCAGGAAAGATTACAATGTCTCTGAGAAATTACAATAGGGAGAAGAAAACAACGGGATTCCTATAAAGTGGTTTTTTTTAAAAAAAGAAAATGATGAGAAAGAGATAAATCCCAGACTAGAGACAGATGCACTTATAGTGTGACAGAGTCTATAAAGGTGAGATGTTATTGTGCAAAACTGCCAGAGGACAAAAGAGTTAACATAGAGCAACTGCTCTAGAACTTTTGCCACTACCCCATAGAAAAGATTGCTGGTGCAGGCTTTCCACCCTGGGGTCAGGCAGGTTCACGTTCTGCGATGCTAGAGCGGCTGATGGTGGCAATGCACCTCCTCCAAGAGTGACAGACAAGCTTTCATGGCCATGCATCCAGGTACCCCTGGACCCTCAAACCATCATCGGGGCTAACCAAAATGACTTGGCCACACACGGAGGTGAGTAAGAGCATCAGAAAGGCAAGGACCTTGCTCTGCTCCGACTCCAGGCATGCGTCAGCCCCTGCTTGGTTTCCTTCAGCCCAGCAGTGGCTGTGGCCTGCAATAGTCCACTTGTTTCCGGAAAGTCTTTGGGGTTCATGGGAGAGGCTATGCTGAAATCATCCACTGGGGTCCATGACACCCACGTGAGTCGCCCCAGCAAGGTTCGCTTTCAGGCCATCCTTCCGAAGTGCATCGTGACATCAGGCACAGCCCCAGAAACCTCATGCCATTTCATCGCACCTCAATTGCTAACATTTATTTCAGTGCTTTCAGCCACTTTACCTGAACACAGTCTTCCTTTGACAATTACTGTACCAGTGTGTGGTTTTAGCATCATTCTAATGTTCTGGTTTCTGTCCGGCTATGTCTCTGTGATGGTTTGGTTTTATTATTTAAACAAATAATTTAAACATTAAAATCAAATTTAAAAAAAAAAATTAAAAAAACACAGAAAACCCCATGACTGTCCTTTTGCAGTCCTTGCAGAGAGTACAGTATATGCATGATGCTCCAATTCATTATGATATTCTATTAGATCTGCCAACAGAAAGTGCATTTTGAGTTTCTAAATGTTGTTTCCATTAGAATCAATCACTCCATGCAATTAAGCCAATAGTCTCTCACCATTTCTGCTGTTATGAGCTAAACCATCCTAAATATATTGACAGCTGTCTCCTATAAGATGACACAAATTACGTTGAGGGGGCATAAGCCTAAATGTCACCAGTGGGAGGACATCAGTTATTCTTTCAGAAATCTACCTAATTTTCATACCCCATAAGGCATTCAGTAGACTTTCTTTGCATTGGCAGCATGCACTAATCAATGTTTTGCATATTACAATCAATAACATGCTTAAATGTTTAAGTTTTGCATTCTTTTGCGATAAATATTGATATATTACAAACTATGTAAAACTGTTCATTGGACTTTTTGTTTGCAGCATGTACTGTATCATTCAGCAAATAAGTGAGCTAAATATTGTTTGTTACAAAACAGATGTCACATGAAATTATGCCATATGTGCTATTAAACTTTTTTTTTTTTACAGTGAAAACCAAGATTTAGTTTCAGAAGTGAGTGTATTTGGCTTTTCAAGGATTTGAAGCATGAAAACAACATCTCTGAAATATTTTTAAACCTGCTGTGCATCCTGCAATTCAGTTTCATAGGTGGAATCTGAGTGTTTTAAATGTAGATACCTTAAAAATAAGGAAATAGGCTAAATATATGATTGCAGTACTACTTCTCCACAGGTTCCACTGATTTATTATAGAGACAAATGAGACATTTCTATGGTTTTCCCCTACCACTAAAGTTGTAATACTTTTATCATATCACTACCTTTAAATACAGGTATTTTTACTTGAAAATTAATATACACTTTCACCTACCTAAAAAAAAAAAAAAATCCAGCTAATGGCTGTATACAATTTTCTGCAAGTACTTTATATTGCAATCTGAGAATAGTGGGTGCATGGGATTCACAGAGGTCAAGGATGGTCAATGGAGATCTGCTTTGGAGTGAAACACAAACCCACTAACTCTGCACGAGGAAAGGGAATGTGCTCTGAGGTTTGACTTTGATTGTTTTTACAAAACTATGTATGTGAAAGCAAAGCAATCTATATTTCTAGACTTTGAAAGTGTGAACTCCACAACAGAGCAAGCAGAATGCAGGAAACATGTTGCTAAGAGCCATACAGTAAAACAAAATCTGGTTGCCACAAGAAGAGTGACATTGGCATCAGAGGCAAAGACACTTACACCCACAAATGGAAACACGGCACATTGGGAAAGCTAGAGGAAGCAGAGCAGATGCAGCAGCACAAGGAAGAAACTCAAAGTAAAGATCTTCAGACTCCATATGTAGTTTTCTTTCTCTTAGTCATCAAAAGAAGGAAGACAGAGTAAACAAAAAGGGAGATAAAGAAAAGAAGGTGAAGAAAATATTTTCTTCTTCTTTCCCTCCCCCCCTACCCGAAGGCAAAATACTTGCTTACATTTCTAAACATACTATCTTTGTGAGTCTTCTCTGTAATACAAATAACTAACTGCTTGCCAGTGAGCATTAAAACTGGGAGGAAAAGTCCTTGATCTCCCAGCTTGGCAAAGATTCCTGAAGCTTCTAGTCTGTAAAAAGCCCTGCAAATAAACTTTAACACTTCAGTGGATAGAACCCCCCCTCTAACACTACAAACTTCCATAAGGGAGCCAGACAAAATGATCTCAGACCCCAAGACACCGCACCACGCCTGGTGAAGCTGCCTTTCCCAGGTCACAGCACCTTCTGTACCATATCGAATTCCCTTCCTGATTTCTCATATTTTTCTGAAGAGTAGTGTCACCTTCTTCACGTCCTATTTGTCATTTGGCAGGTTCACTTAGATTGAGTATTTGTAGAAGAACTGCAGATGGGGCCACCATGAAGGATCACTGCCATGACTCATTCACACCGCCAAACACATGGGAGTCAGATAAATACTGGTTTATTAGCTTACTGAATTGTGAGCTTTTCCCACGGAGAGAAGCTTTTCCAGCACAGTGATGCAGCATAACTCCAACACCTTCAATGAACCAATCCCACCAGCTCTGCCTTAGGTTAATACCAGGAGAATGAGCCCTCGCTGGTTTGGTGCCCACCCCACAGGTCAAAGAGTGATCAGGGTGCCCAGACCCCTGGCTGATGGGGAGAGGGTCCTGGAGGCCCCTGCCACTGCAGAGATGGGCAGCTGTTGCCAACATGTCCCTCTTGGATCTGGTGCTGCAATGCCAAATGCCACCCTGAAACTGCTGGTTTTCCAAATTTTCTGGTCTAACATGCCTTGGCTAAGACTAAGTGGGGTTTTCATCAATTACTCAAGAGCCAAAGTAGAAGCAGGTCAAGCATTTCTGTGGTTTAAAGCACAACCACTAAGGAACCTGACAGTGAGCAGTCAGGAACAGCTATTCTGCAGAAACTTTGCTCATGGCAAATCCTTAGTTCATGCAAGATGTTTGGCATAGAAAACATGCACACCTTTATACAAAACAAAACAAAACAAAAAAAAACAACCCACAAAAAAAACACAAACCAAACTCAGCTTTTTCTCTGAAAATATACTATTTTTTACTCCTACTTCTAGAGTAGGGCAGGATTATTTTTAAATGATGTAGCTAGATGCCAGTATTTGGGGTGATAGATTCTTTACAAATGCCAAAGATCTGAGAGCAAGAAAGATTACAGGCAACCCTACAAACTCCAATTAAATGCAAACATAGTTGTAAAAGCTTTCTCTTCTCCCTGCCTCCATATTGCACCTTCTGCAGCAAAATGCTTAGTACATGATAAAAATAGCTAGATCTTTCAAAATCTTAGAAGAAAGGTACTAGAATGTTTTTCTTTAAACGTTATATTCTCTTAAAGGCAACATAATGAGGTCATCTGGAGCTGGATTCAAGCTGATAAACTGCGTTTAGGAGAAACCAGAGGTTGAACGAGGGGGTTCTAGCAGAGGAAAACAAAGAGAATGATCGCAAAAGTCAGATCTCAAAATGTTAATCAGATTCAGAAACATAAAACATGACAATTTAATGGTGTTTGGTTAAAACCAGAAAATTTTAAAGTTCTAAGTATCTTACATTGAATTCTAATACTTTTTTAATTATTAGATATAAAATGCTTACAATTTTCAGTGAAAATTAGACTTGGTAATTTATATTTCTTGTTTATACAGTACAATTTGCTGATGAAAAAATGTGCTAAACTTATTGATTCATGACCATAATTGTTTAATTATTTATCATTGCAGAATTATATTAGCATTTATAATAATGCAGATGTGCACAAAGGCTAAGAAGTCATATACAGCTTTTGTTTTGTGTTTGCTATGCTGAAATTAGGTTGATCCAGGTTGTGTGTGCATACTGCATATTGTAAGTGTTGCAACTCGGTGTTTCTTGGTTTTATTGGAGTTACAGCAGGTCTATCCAATAGCCACCGTAATGAAAAACGCTCTGATAGCTAATAAAGTATATAAATCCAAAGCATCGCAAGAGAAGTCTCTTCTCAGATTGATTCTTCTGTTACCATGATGCACATTAAATTCAGTGCAACACACGCACAGCTGTTTGCTTCATACCACCCACAGTAAAGGAATAGCTTGTGTGTGCTTGGTACAAGGGAAGCCAACAAGAGCTGCACACCACAAAAATGACAGCCAGCTAAACCAGCCAAAATCTTCTGCATGAGGCCAGTTAAAGAAGAACATAAGAACTCTTGATATAAGAGAAACACATTCCTTTAATTTTCGTCTTTATTGTAAAGAATCATAAACACTGGAAGAAAATGACAGATGCCTCACTTCAGTCTCTCCTCCCCTCTGTGTGCAAAATCTATTCCCTCAAGGAACTACACTAAGACTGACATACATCCCTTTCTTGAAAGCCGCTAAAATAGCTTTGCCATGGGCTTCACAAGAAATTTGTAACACTAAGTGTGTCTTTCTGGACTCATCCTTTTGACATATTGATAGTCAAGGTTCCCGTTGCCTGTCCCCTCTGTGCTCTTGTCACCTAATGCTATTTACTGGTGCTACCTTTTCATAATTAAGAGTCCGTATCAAAGCAGTTGTAACACCATTTAAGCAGCTTTTCTAAGGAATCAAATCTAAATGAAAAGGCAAAGTATAAAAATGCCCCATCTTCTGCTGTGCCTAACTGATTTGCTCTGCATTTTATCCTCAGGGAGGTGCTGATTCCAAAAGACAGGGAAGAAGGACCATTCACAAAAGCAGCATCGTACAACCAGCGAGAAAGGCAGCCTGTGTATTTTACTTCTACACGTGTTGAGTCTCTCTAAAAGCAGCCGCCCAACCATGCTCCGGCCATTTGGGCTGGATTGTTTGTCACAATTCACAGAAGTGAGTATTTAACCTACTGACTCCTGCATCACAGCACGGGCCACATATTTGTTTCTTTTGTTAGATTAGTACTGATGACAGAAAAACATACTCATTAATGGCAATAATGATTATACAGTGAGGCAGAATAGCAGTTCTTCCAATGTACCATACAAAGGAGTCAGTTTCATTAATTAATAAAATTTATTAAAGAATAAAAAACAATCAAGGAAAACACACTTTGTTAAGCACCTTCTCAGATGCTGATCATTGGCTTAGTAGCTTTAAACCTATCAACCTGTTATGGTAACGCTACGTGTGCCACTCAGAGGGACGAGCGACAGAAGAGTACACCCTGGCTCAGAGATGGACAAGCATCCATCCCCTGCTCTGCTAGTAGGGGCAGAAGCCCCCAGCGAGGCTGCAAGGGGCTCCAGAGCAGGAAAGACATGGAGAAGCAAGACAGCAGGACAAACCATATCCCACACTGAACATATGCTAACTGCAGGACTGGATGATGAACAACAAGAGACCCACCGCCATATGCTGGATAAATCCCTCCATTTCCCAGCTTGGTCTACCACTATGTAAGAGACCAATTCCTCTGACACTGCTTCTGCAAGGTCTTAATTGCACCTTCAAGAAGTTTGGGTGAGGACTTTTCCTGAGCAGGAAGATCTCAAATGCTTTGTGGGTATTAATACCTGATCCTCATAAAAATCTCTGGGTGGGATGGCCATTTAACAAATCATTTACCAGAACTGCAGAACAACATGCAGGTTTTGGTTCCCCCTAAAAACTAAGGTAAAAAAAAAAAATAAAAAAAAAATCTATGACAGAGTAGAGATTGGAATCCAAGTTCCTGGTTTCAGAGCTATCTTAGGCAACAGTGCCTGTATTTCTTTAAGTGATCATATTCCTACATGACTGTGATGTCAGATTTTAATTCTGGTTAGCAACACACTGTCATTAGCTATCTGGGGACTTACTGGTTTTGCCAAGCAAGATAATATAGGAGTGCTCAGCTATGCATTCGGTACTCAAACAGTTTTATAGGAAAAAAAAGTGGCAAGGAAGAGGAAGATTGATATAAAGGCTGCAAGACTAAGTTCCCTGAATTCACACAGGCATTAGTTAAGTTACATAGTATTTTTGATCTTCAGTTCCAGTACTATGTGAGACAGTAATCACTCAGTGCCATGCAGGTAGATGCTTGAGAGATTAGGAAATACGTGAATACAATAGACACAGTAACACAGGACTCAGACATGCCATGGCAGCCAATAGGGAGAAGATATATCTCACCTTACTTTGCTTATTCTGTTTTGTTCAAGTGTAAATGCCTTTTGGGAAATAATGAGGAATTGAGATCTATTTTTATCATGAACGTCTCTCTTCACTTTAGTTGGTATCATATTTACATTAAACCAAAGTGGCTGGTANGCTTAGTTGCCAGATGGGGTTAAAACACAACAGATCAAAATGTCAATAGTCAGTCCCTGTTTCAGTTTGAAGTGGTTTTTTTGGAAGCCAAGACCTATCCGTAAACCAGATAAACACATCTAAACAAGCATGAAGTGGAGAACAACTTTTTAAAGTGAGTTTGCTTGTTTGCCAATATTTGCTGCAAAATTTTAGATGCCTGGCAAAAAAGTAACTATTACATTTCATCTAATATTTCTTCCCTTCACTCTATTGCTTCATGAAAATAAAACATATTTTGAGACAAAATTTAACAAAACTTTGTCTCAGGAAGAGGTTTTGAGGTTTGTTTTGGTTCCTGCTCAGGACTTGGTGTAGTCACCAGCAAGACTCTTCCGAGTGTCAGAGCTTATTATTTTTTCTTGGATGTCCAAATAGAGACTGAGCTCATTCAAAGTCCTTCTCATAAAGGAAGTGCTTACAACTTATAAATCATGACCCAGAACTCAGTATTTCAGTTATTTGCAAAATAACAAACACCCACCTGTTGCAGTTCTTACTAAATTATGTGTAAAGTCACTACATTTATACAAGGTTGATGTAACTCAGTAGTCTAAATTCTCCTCTTTTCCACCAGCATCAATCTGGAGCAACGGCACTTGCAGTGAAGCAACATAATGTAGTGCAAATTGGCCCAGGGCCTTAAAACCACTGCCCCTGAAGTCAGACTGAGTCTCATGCAAGAACTAACCCAGGAAAGCACTGCTTTAAAATGCTTAATGAAGAAGTGAGGTGGAATTGGAATGATTTTTCACAGCAATCAATGCAATGCTTCAATGTTTCCTTGGAAAGCCTGGCTCCTTTCCTCTCAGGTTGCCCTTCCCTCTTTCCCATTGTATTTTCATCAATTTAGAACTTAAATCACCAAAGCAATTGTGTGACTTTCAAAAATGCTTGAAATGTGTAAGCGTGAAAATACATTTTGTGTGGCTATGTGCAAGCATGAAACATTTTTTTAATGAAGAGATTGAAGTTGTATCTGTTCTGTAACTTGCCTGGGTTTGTTGCCACCATTGCTGTACCCCCACAACTTTATAATAGCTAATAAGAAAGCACAACTGGAGTACAATGGATGGGTTTTGTCCTTCATTAGAATCATTGTTTTTCATCACACTTGATTTTCAATATTTTTCTTTTAAAATAACTCTTTGAACCAAAGCCTACATTCCTCTCTTGTTCACACATTAATCTCCTATTTGCCAGTCCTCAAGATTCACACATATTGCTGTATTTCATGTTTTTCCTAAAGCTCTTTGAAATATCATCACAATTAATTCCTTAAATTTAAAAGTGTTTTGAGCTCTCCTAATTGTAGAGACAAACTCAGGAATACTGCCAAATTAATCTAATGGCCTCCAAACCAAAAGGCAATGAACAAAAGACAAAAATCACTTTAAAAACCTTCTTCATAAGCCAACATCATGCTTCTCGGGAGCCTGGCTAGCAGTTGCAAATGCTGGACTTTAGTAATGTAAAGTACTCTTGTCACAAAAATCCTGTAAACTTTATACAACTTCTTAAGCTCAGGAAGGTAAATGCCCTGATCCTAGGCCATGCAGGAAAAGTGCTAAAGACCCAGATCTTCCAGTTCCCAGATGGATGCCTTGTTTGCAGACATGCAGATCCTAGACTGGTTTCTTATCCCTTTAACATCCCATCCCATAGGGCTTTCTGGAAACCATGAGCTTTCTACTGATCCTGCAGCTGGAACACACCAGCAACTGGTCTCTCTTCCTGCTCCTTAAATCTCCAAACAGGAGGTCAATGCCATGTTCACATAGCCCATGAACATCCATGCAGTCCTTAATGCACTTCACTCTCAAATAATAACAATTCAGCATGAGGGCCTAAAAACCCCCTTCTGTCTTTCTCCACCGTGACAAGAATACCACCTCTCTGGTGGCACCAAAACCAAACACACCGGTGTACCCAGGCAGAGATACTAACATCAGCTCAGAGGGAAACACCACCTGCATAGCACTAAGCATATAAATGTGCACAAAGAAACACCTTATATACTTCAAAATGAACAGGACGTAGAGAATTAATCATCTTCAGAACACAGAGGGAACCTTACTTCTTCAGTCTGTTCACAGGTGCCTCGTGGACTTAAAGAGTTCAGAAAGGCCTGTGGTTTAATGGAATCAAATTTCATTTACCCAGCAAAAATGAAGGCAAATAAATTCAAATTTCCTTCCCCCTACCCCTGATGGCACTAAACTTTCAGAAAGCCTCTCCAGAACTGAGCAAGCAGAGGCTGAGCCACCTACTCCAGTCTGGTCATCTACAAAGCCCCATCTGGGGAGTCCTGTCTTGTAACCCACTGCCAGGTCACCTCCCTGTCAAGCCAATTTCAGAGGCTGCACAGCACTGAACCAGGCTCTCTGGCTTTTTCCCTGATCCTACAGGGCTTGACTCCTGTTGCAACACACAAGAGTTAGCCCAATATTCTTATCATCACCCAGACCCCAATGAGAATTGAAACTAAAGACATGGGGGGAAAAAAAGAACCTTTTAGGAGATCAAGTATAGTTTTGCCTGTGAATAGTAAGGGTAAAACATGAGATATCTTAATCTTTATCCCATATTCATACGTTTATAGCCAAAAAGAGTAAGGAAAATATCTGAAATGTTCAAAGAATACTATGGAGCACTTATCTGGTGACACTTGAGTTGAAGAAGATAATTGAAAGGATGATTGCATTGGGCTTGTTGTACTCCATTGATAAGAAATGTTTTAGAGAGCCCATTCAGTATGCTCAGCCATGATACAAGATGCCAGGAGAAAACATGGTACTGCGGCAGCGGCAGTACCTCAGATCTATGCAATATTAAAATGAAAGATAAAGGCAGCTCTGAAAAAAGCAATATTTGGGCACAGTTTGCTTGATGACAAACATTTGGACAAATGTCTAGACGACAGAATACCTCTTAATCACTGTCCACTGGCCGTCATCCTGCATTCCCATGCAAAAATCTACCCATAAATTAGAAGCCTTTGCTGTCGCTCCCCTTGATAAAGGCCAATAAGAAAAACACCAACAGCCAAAATCCTGCATGGCTGTGCTCTCAGGATCTGCCGGCAGGGCTGACGTGAGGTCCAAACCCAGGAAAAACACGAGGTGATCACTTGTTTGGCTGTTCTATTTATTAAACATATCTTGCTTGATTATAACTAAGCACTAAGTTTTTGCAATACTAGCAAAATCTGTAACAGTTTCTATAACTCTCATGATATTCTAAGCTAACTTCAGAGGCAGAGCAATTTACCAGAACTGCAGCTTAAACAAGTTTGAATTTCATTTGCTATATATATGAAGAGAATGCTCTTACTGAAAAAAGAAATGCATGAGCGCACATTAAAGCAGAGCTTTGATTCTGAACTCTTTATCCTGAACTCTGAACAATGGATACTTATGAATCATTTGTGCTGCATACTGAAGCCTTTTGAACTGGTAACAAGAGAAATCAGTTCTGCTAATGCATCTCTCATCCGAGATCTCTCACTCATCCAGATTTTAAATCTGAAACTTAGAAGAATAAACCCGTCTTTCTGGAAGGACCAAGAGTATTTTGGAAAACAGACTGGTCAGATGGGAGGGGAATTTCTGGATGGGGCAATAAGGAGATTGTGTGCAGGTTCTGATTTTCCAGACCAGATGTTTAAAATAAATGTCTGAAAAAGGTGGGGAAGAGGCCTTAAAAAATGGTTTTCACTGCTTGTATTTGGAGTCTGGCACAGCAATATTGTCAGTCTGCAGTGTGCAGCAGAACTAGATTGTGGAGGTCCTAATGATTAGGATGACATTAAGTAAAGTTTTGGATGTGGAAAAAAAAACACTGGATTAAAGTTTAGGAACCTATCCTACATATTGGCATAAATTTGGTCCTAGTAATGAAAAAAAATAGAGCAAAGCTACAAATTCTCTCGTAAGGGAAACCAGCCTTTACTAGTACTATAAAATCTTTCTATATAAACCATCTTTAGTCCTTCCCTACTTCTTACAGTTAACAGAAAATGCTCCAAACACAAGGCTTCTAGTTATGAATTTTATAGAAGTCTGGTGTAACAAGTTCCGTGTTTGAGGATACGTTTCGCAAGAGATCAAGCTCAGATTAAAAGAACTAAAAGTGCAGTCTGCAATGGTGCATGGGCAGATACATTCCTCCAACTCCAGGCTTTTGAGAATTCCTTTTAAACAGTAGAGAAAAGTGTGCAAAAAAGCTACTGAAACTTTTATAAGAGATAAATTGCACAATACCAACCTGATTAAATTTCAAATGCTATCAACTTTTGCTTAGAGTCTACGAGAGGGAGCAGACCTGAATTGAGAGCGCAGCCATCGAAATGCTTTCCAGGCAGGTCCAGGCATATGTCTAAATGAATGTCCACATTAAATGACAATGTCACTAACGACAGAAGCATTGAAAGATCAAAATGAAGTGCACAATCAGAACTCTGTATTTCAGTGCAAAATTCACCCTTAATATTTAGCTGTGCTGACCTCTGGATGATGAAAATGCCTGCAGTGGCCCAAGTATTAAGTGCACATGCCTGTACAATGGAGGAGCCAGCATCAGCACACTGCTAAATCATAGCTTGTAGGTAGATGCTGCAGTAGTTAGATACCTACGCAAGATGCAGAGAGATAAAACCAGTCACATAAGAATAACGCAGCATTTTTTGTCCCCTCCCCCTGCCATGCAGCCACAGCTCACTAAATAAAGCACATTTACTCTTGGTTCTCCAGGTAAATGCATTATACTCATGCTCAGCCACCAGGATTTTGCAGCTCAGAAAGGGCAGGTGGTGGGATAAGGCAGAAGAGACCCCAAGGCAGTCCCAGGGAGGTTCAGCAGTGGCCGAGGGGGCCCATGGTGCTGGGGCACTGGAGAACAGTGGGCTCTTGCTGCTCCATCATCCCACGTGTCCCTCTTCAGCAGTGACTGCTGTCAAGTGTCAACCACTGCCCACATTAAAGTGCAGATGAGTTTTTGCCATGGCCCTCCTTCCACAGGCATTTAATCAATGACTTAATTCTCAATTTTTTTGATCCACCTGTAACCCCCAGTGTTTCATCAAACTTAGTTTTTACTCTCTTTAGAAATGTATACATACTTAATAAGATTAAACAGTGGTAGCATTTCATAAGCACATGCCATAAATAATCTCTCATATGCCAAACTGAAAGCTTTCTCTCTCATGTTTAGTGACCCTCAAATCACACTTCTTTCAGATCACCCAACTGTTACAATAACAGCAAAAGCAACAGGGTAGAAACAGCAAAATTCCCCACACATGCACACTTTAGGCTATATTCACAAAAAGGGACAACTTCCCCTCTGAAATGCAGCCAGCTCTGGGGTAAAATGAATTCTAGTTTGGGAAAAAATATAGTTTCCCATACAATTCTGGAGAAAATACAAGTTTTGCACAAGCCAGCTCTGCTCATCTAAAGCAAACACTGGAGTAGCAGGAATTTCTCCTTTGCAGAAAGAGCAACCGTGGAAGCCATCCTACATGCTAAATGGCACAGCACGCCGATTGCTAACTTTGTAAAAATGGCCAAAAGAAACTGAAAAATGTAATTCTGTATTTTCCAGGAAGTTAAGAGTAAGGTTTGGATAACCAAGGAGTTGCTTTGCAGTTGGGACAAGAGCAATAGTAAAGGAAGTGGAGAACGAACCACCAACGTAGTGGTGCAAGTTCTCATTTGCAATGCTAGAGCTGCTTTATATGCTGAGCTCCCATCCTTCAACAGCAGGTCAATGTTTTAATGTGGATTGGGCATATAAATGCAGATCAATTTATGCATTAAAAAAAAATCATCTACATGTGCATTTATTTCAATTTCATTTTAGTGAATCAGGCCCTGATTCAATGCTAACTGAAAACCCTTGAAATAACTGCGAGCTTGCTCATAGCCAATTCTGTGTCACCGCTATGAAATTAGGAGTGAAATTAAATGGCTCAACAGTGCTAAGACATTCCCCAACTACTCCAGCAAGCAGTCGCTCACCTCTAAGGTTAACAGGATAAAGGCTGGATAAAGAAACTACTCATTATACCAGCTCTACAAAGAAGCAATTATGAGACTTTATAAAGTGGTTTCAAATATATTTTGCAAACTAGGACTCAGACAAATATTAGTGGCAGCAAATTACAGTACTTAGCAGAATTATCACCAGAAAAGAGACTCTTTTAATCTATAAAAAATATCAACAAAAGATGTAAATATGGACTCCTCGATGGGTGGTATATCTTGAAGAAAATATACATCTAATCTCACAGTGTGTTACCTCCAGTACCTGGAGAGAAGGTTAACAATTCAGAGCTGTTTCCTACAGCTATAGAATATATTTTGATGTAGAATTGTAGATATCAGAGACTTAAAATCTATTGTATAATCACAGGGCAAGTGCAAGGAACCTGGGGACATACTTCTCTACAGTAAAGTGGTGGAATACTGGCTTTCATTTTATTCAGTGTTATTCCCTGGTTTTAGCAAATTACATTTCATTCTGTGGCCTTTTGGTTCTATTTTCCTCAGTGTAAACAGCAACAGTGTTTTCACCACCACGCGTACAATTTAGAGGCTATATACTGGCATTACACACACGTTTATCTCCACATGTGACAAGGAGCTAGAAGAAAACACCCTCGCAGCACCTTGTGACGAGCACCAGATTATGAGCTCGTTTGCATCACTGTAAATCCAGAGTGACCACGCTTGGGTACCACAGACACTGCTCTGGGTTAAACCGCACATGCCAGCAGGGAATCTGTTGGTGATGCAGGGATTTACAACCCAATATCCCCCAGCATTCTGTTCCCATTCAAGTCAATACTAGTGGTGGGAACCAGCATCTTGGGACGTCAAGTAATTACTGCAGTTTTATGTCGGGGTAACACAGAGAGGAATCTGCCCATCCTGTCACACACACTTCACATATAAATACCCTGAATAGCAAACTGCAATGCAAGAAGTCAAAAATCCCTCCAGCTTTCGTCTCCCCTTGCTCAAAGCATGAAGCTCTCCAGTGGAGGCCAGCACTTGTTGAACGTGACCAACTACTGTCACAAGCAGAAAATTATTCTGTGGGTCCCTGACATTTCTTTCTCCAAAGTTTTCAGTCTTCAGTCAGCATGTTTAAATTCCTTCCATTAAAATCTTATACAACATTTTTTTTTTGGATGGCACTCCAGCAGATCTGGGAAGCGGCCCCATTCATGTACTCCAGTGTGCAAAGGAGACAACCTTCAGGGCAGTGGCAATCACTGCACTTTCACCCTCTTTCCATGAGGAACCTCACTCCTACCGCAACCACATTCCCAAACAGATTTACCTGTGAGCATGTTGTAGCTGCCAGCGCTAAGCATCTGAAACCCTCTGCATTAACTAAACACAACTGGGAAGTGAGCTTCCATGGGCTTTTTAACCCTTCCTTGCTTCACTCATTTTAATTTGTGTTTGGCAAGCTCCAAAATATTCAGAGGTCGGGTTTTAGCTTAATTAAGAGACCACAAAAATCCAGACAGTCATCCAAACCTTCTGAGCACTCAGAGTGTGGGAAAGTAAAGTAAGAAAATCATGTGCCAGCAATCTCGCTGAAGATTTTTAGCATTTGCAGCTCTGAATAAGGCTTGAAAATACCAGAACCATTTCTCTCCCTCACACTGAATTTGAGAACTGCAGAGACCCAACCGAAAACTCAATGCGAAACACCTGAGCTCTGGTGCTTTATCACTTGCAGCTGCCAATTTTCCAGTATTCCCCAGTCATTTTTCAGACTCTTCCCCAGGAATACTACTGGGGATACCCACTTCTACCTAAATTTTTCTGTCATATACAGTCTCTTAAGTTTTCTCCAGCAGTTCCGTCATTTTTAAGACCGGTCTTGCTAAATTTAGAAAAAAAATCCTCCCCTTTGTTCCCCAGGTGGGTATAATTCTCCCCTTCTCCACATTTGATATTTGACTCCTGGATGAAACAGCACAGAGCTGCAGCATCAGCAGTTGCTGAAGGGACCATCCCTTTCCCTTACTATTTGGATAATGGTTGCTCCACGAGATCAATTAGAAGAAGAAAACGAAAACAGGAATTGATACCCAAGCCTAGGCCCTCACCCAAGCAGAGGGCACCGACAATTGCAGAGATAATTTAGAGGTGCTCTTCTGCCCTCGTTTTGTCCATGTTTATTTATGCATCTTTCTGTTATGAGCATTGTGCATTAAAGTCAATAGCCTACCACTGCTTATCAGAAAACAAGTGGAGCCAGACCTGGACTTCTATAAATAAGATTTACTCTATTGGCTAAATAATGACATCTAAACTGTTCTGATTTAACTGACTATGGCAGTTCTTAGAGCAAAATTTAATTACACTTTGTACTTATTACAGTTCCTTTGTGTGCCTCTTGCTTCCCAGCAATTTTGAAATATAGACTTAAGTCTGCTATACAATACATCTCCATACCTATAGTGACATGTGCTAACAGATGGCACCACGAGCACAGAGCAGCAGATCAGCATGAGTTGTCAGTTTTGGTGGCCACGTTTTCCCTGAAGTTATCGCAGCCCAGCAACATGGCATGAAATAATCACCAGCCATTTCCCATGGGCTAGGAAGAACATGACTCAGCACTGGCGCTTTTTATAACATCCAAACACTTAACTTTCTAGAAATGCTTTTATATTTATGGAGTGCATTCATTATGGAAGTCTGTTAAGTAACCAGTGCGCTGGGATGATACTGCTCAACCATAAATGCAGCAAGAGCACTGACATCTCAGGTCCTTGGGTGGGCTGGGCAGCGCGCCATGCTGCCAGCAAGGAGGAGGCAAAGGACGCGTGTTTGTGTATGTCAGATAACATTGCTCTATAAAATTGTATTAGATGTGCATTAGGGTCTGTAACAGAAGACAGTAAGAGAAAAGGATTTGCACAAGCAGGAAAGAGAAGTGTACACAGGGGGAATGGGAAGTGCTTGCACGTTTCTGCCTTCCCACTGCAGCCCTGCATCGTGGGGAGCTGCCAGCACCCTTCCCACTGGCTCACACCACTGGGCACCGGGCACAAAACAGGGGATGAGCCACAAAGCTCGGTGTCACATCTTACATCCAGAGATACTTTATCACATTCAGAGGAAATTCAGGACTAGCCTGAGGTGGGGTTCATCTTTACCTGGGACAGATGCACCAAAGTTAAGAAAACATACCATGGTAAACGTACAGGCACATACTCCTAATGCAATTTAAAGATGGGATGTCCTAAACCTCATCTTCCCTCCAAGCTCCCAAAATTCAGAGCCCCTTAGGGGGCCTATCCTACACTGGCTATCATCTTGTGATTAAATTTCCTGAATTCACACCCCAAACACATTTTGACACAGCTTTACAATACCTGCAAACAGCCTCAAAGCTGGGAGCAATGAAGCTGCTACCACCTCACCAAAGCCAGGTGTAACATACCAACACCTGCCCAATTTGAAGTCTGAGTTGGTTGAAGAGCATCATGGGAAATGTAGTCCTCTTCTCCTCCTTCTCCTTCTTCTTCTCCTTCTCCTTCTCCTTCTTTTTCTTCTTCTTCTTCTTTTTCTTCTTCTTCTTCTTCTTCTGCCCTCACCCTGTTCCCAGCACACACATCCCTCTGGCTTTCTTCGACCAGGGATGTCAGGTTGATGGAGCCAAGGCTCAACTGATACATCCCCAGGACGCAGCTCCTTTCTTCACAGCCTCACAACTGTCTCCTGCCATTTTGGACCTTCATCTGGGGAGAACTTCCACAGAGGCTGAATTTAGCTGCAATTAAATGCCACAGCAGGTCTTTTTGGTGATTGGTGGAATATTTTTAGTTTGTGTGTTGGCACGTAAAGTACCGCTTACATGCAGCTTTGTATATGACTAAGTGGACTACAGACATTCCAGAGGATAAGGCATTACTAGGCAGATAAGAATTTCAGATGCAAACCTGAAAGTATAATTGGCACATGAACAGTAGCAGGAAACTGTGTGGAATATATTTTCTGAAGATCTACATTTTCACCATTTCTCTGCAGTGGAAGTGCATCAGCACATGATTTTCACCATCAAAGCCCACGGTGTCATAACCTACTGCAGGATTGTGGCCTTAGGGTTCAGTAAATTACTGTAAAATAATTTAAAATGTTTGCTGTTTCCTTTCAAAATGAAAAATACAGAGTGAAAGCCTCAAACAACATCACACAGAAATAACTGGTTTGGTTATGTTATAGCACGAGTGTGGAAATGCTATTTAAAACCTCCGTGCTGCCGGGTGGGTGCCCAGGGTGCTGCTGGGGTCCCAGTCCTGCAGTCAGACCAACTGCACCAGAGCTGGTGGGTCCCCATGGGGCTCCCAGCTCTGGCATGTGGTGCTGGCGATCTCGCGGTTGCAGGGTCTATGCCTCAGGCACTCTTAAATGAATACAAGTTTGAATTAGGTGCTGCCTCCACAGCAAAATTTTTCTTTCAAGCTATAAGGCCAAGAAGAAGAAAAACTTTGCAGGAAGATGGGTCCAGTTTTAATTACAGCAGCACAAATGCAACCCTGGCAAAACCCTGCAGAAGAGACATCTCTTAGCATTTCCCTCTCAGAACCACAGCAAAACACATGAAAGGTCATATACAAGATAGGATTTGACACAATAAGATTTCACTCCCATGTTAATGCACCTCAGATCAAGCCTGCAAAAGTGAAATAATAAATTTAGGAAAACAAGCAAAATGACCCTACTGGTTGGTTGGTTTTCTAGATACCATCTACATATTTTAGAAACGTACAACCTTCTAATAGAAATGAATAAACTACTCAACCATAAAGTTGCTATAGAAGATATGCTTGTTCTGATTGGAAAGGGCATCTGCTATCTGCAATATTGATAATACTTTTCAAATTTCATCTGCTTTTGTTTGCATTCAGTGTCGTCTGTTTAAACACACTGGGAATAATAATGAATCCCAGCATTATCTCCACTTTTTCAAGGCCGAACATATAACTTTATCACAAAAATAATTAAAATTCTTTGGCACTCTTGTATCTTTTCCATTAAACGTTATCAAGCAGTGACAATAAACTAACATCAGTCCAAGGCTGCCCATATGCTGCTTTTAAAAAGAATGCATTTGTCCCAGGGTGAGATACATGAATTTTGTGTTTACAGGGTCAAACAATTCCAAAGTTTTTTACAGTGTTAAGGACTAAAAAATCTGTGCATGCACACACACATGCAAATGCACACACAGACACACACACAGAGCTGAGGATACTGGGATCAGAGGGAACACCTACAAATTGGTTTGTTAAAACTTCTTTTCACAGGCAAATCTTAGCAGCTAAATAATTTGGAGAACTAAAGATGTAAATATTTTGCATACTTGTACAACACAGTCAATCCAATAAATGATGCTCTGAAACATTCTTGGATGTCATATGCAGTTAATCTCAGATGTAGCAAATTAATTTTTTCTGAACTGAATTTCATGTATATAGGGCTATATATTATCTCCTGCATGTAGGATTAATGTTGCAACTTTATTTTGAAATAAATAATTTTATTTCAGTATGTTTATCATCTTGTATAAACCACATTTCCTTTGTTATCCAAGGTAAAGGAAAATAAAACATATCCACCGTTAATCATTGCTCACTATTGATTAATACTTATTAGTTATTTAAGAAAAAAGCCACTGACAGTTCATTTTTTCATATACCTCTAGTTATTTGCCAACAAAAACTAGTGTAGGTTTTAGAACACATTGCTAGAATATCTTACTCTGAAATCTTTATGATTTTTATAACGTGTGCTAACTTCTGCTTAAAATGTAGTAAAGCAATGATGTTGATCTCATTTCAATACCACATACACAGTATTGCATAATAATGCACTGGCTTTTAGTAAGCCAGGAAACAGTACCAACTCACTAAACAGATCCATCAGGATAATTGAAGAACTCATTTCAGGAGAACTCCCATATGAAGGCAGAAATGTTAAAAGATGTTAAATTTTCTTTTTGTGTATTGTTGGCTTGCTTGATAAGCAGAAGCAAGTTTATACAGCTCTGCAGCTAGTGTAGAATGCTTAAGCAAGAAATCCATAACTTTTAATATGATGAGATTGTCCTGGTAGGAGAGATGGATTTTTTCCAATATCACTGCTAACAAACAAGTAGAGTTTCCTGTATCAGCACATTTCTGTTTCTACTCTGCAGCACACATGTGCTTCATTTAGAAACAATACATGGCTCAACATTTTTGGCATATTAAAAATGAGACAAGTACGTTAGACTACTTGATGGACAGGTATCCTAACAGGTTTCTTTGGAGAATGAGTACAAAATCTTATATAGATAGACATACTGACAAGGTTGAAAAAAAAGGGGGGGGAAGTGTGAAGTTATTTGTGTTAACTTCCCTTCCAAGATTTAGTGGCAATATTACTTGCTGGAGTGACTGCTCGGTGGACAGATAATGTCACACAGTGTCTTATTACATGATTTCAAATCCCTATGCACAATCTCACTTGCTGCAGAAAACTTAAATATGTTTCAGGTAGGAGCTAAATAAAAGACATTACTTTTCATCTGCTTTTTCACTTAATGCTAATATAGTCACTTGTCAGTGGATGTAAAAGTAAAGGAGACAAGGGTTTATTTTTATACCTCACAGAACAGCAACTGGTGATTTCCCTTAGATCATTGCTTTTGTGTGTGCAGGCACTAAGCTTTTTTCTTTTAATATTTTAGACATACTTTTTTTTTTATTCAAAACAGTTTTATCCCAACTCTGACACGCTGATATTGTCAGGAAAGGAGGTGTGATGTTTAAATGTTACTGGGTATTTTTTCTCGTTATATCTTATGAATGTAGGTGGTGCATCTCATTAATCCTAGAGCTAATCACCAGGCTCACGTTATTCATTTCTTCGAAGGTTTGGCTGAAGACATGACTTTGTAGTTCACTTTAAAGGATTTATAGCACATATGTCTCAATGAGCAGTCAATAGGGACGTGGAGCTGAACTGCTGCTCAGACAGGAGCTGCTCAGGAGCAGCACTGCTCTGCCCGGCTGCAAGTGCCCTTCCTGAGGAAAACCACATCCAAAAAACATACAAAGTGTTCCACAAACAGCAAATAGAAATGTGCTCTCACTCTAGATACTTTGTGGTTTGTGTTCAGAAAAAACAGCATGGATACCTATAAAATCTTCACGAGAGATGACATGAAGGTGAGGCAGACTCCAGCCTTCCTCCTGTGCTGCAGCCCTGCGCCCCTCAGGCAGGTGAGGGCATCACTCCATTTTCTTATGATGACCAAGTCCCCCTTGAGGGATGTTCTGCAGATACTGTTTTGGCCGTGACGAGTGGTCAGCAGCCACGGGAGCATCCCATCAAGCTGTTGGCGTGGCGAATGGCAAGGCTGGCCTTGCCCCGACGCCAGACCTAGTTATGAGATGTGCAAGACACAAGACACGCCATGATATTGCAGAAGGGGCAATATATTGCAATTGCAATATATGATATTGCATAATAATTGCAATATATGATATTGCAGAAGGGGCAATATTGCAGGCACCTGGGCCGTGCAGGTGGTGGACAGCACAGCTCCTGTAACAAGAGCATAAGTGAGACAGGCCTGCCGTGGCTGGTACTCAGCAGAAGATGAAAGCAAGCTGCAAGAAGTGGCATTGGTGACCACGGGTAGCAGCAGGAGAGAGCACTCTCCCCTGTCACTTTGCTTTCAGCTGGTGCATAGCATGATCTGTCAGGACGGACCTGGAGCCTTCATTATCAGAACGTTGCAGCTTCACTTCTTTGCTTTCTTTTTCGCCTTCTTCCCTTTTCCTACCTAGCCTCCCTTTGGTTTTCTGAAGTATGTACGCCTACTCAATTCAATTAGCCTTGGATACAGCACCGAGGCCTCAGATACCTGTAGTCATTATCCCAAGCACTTTTCATAAGAGTATGGATATTAGTCCCAAAGTCCTGGCAAAATTCCAGCTAAGCTAATGTATTTACAGTATAACCTCCCCAAATATATCTCTTCGTTTTAAATGGGGGAGTTATTCTTCATTTTCTCTCCTTACTTTGCTGTGTAGAGTTTCTCACAGAGTTAAACTTATTCTCCATGGCAGAATAATGCAGGATTTTTCAGTCTTACCCGCCTTGCAACATTTGGTATTTTTCTTTAAGCTGCTGCTTGTGGACTCCTGAGACTGCAAGAATCCCAGTTCCCAACCCTCCCTTTTTTTAAAAGCAAGCCTCTAATCCTTGTGTAAAAAAGCTTAAAGCACAAAGCTCCAAAACAACTAAAAGATGCAACTTGACATCTATTATTATCTTTAAAATATCCCACATATTTAAATTAATTCTCATGTTGTCTGAGTCCTGCCCCAGACACGTTCCTGCAGCTGGCGATGCCAGTGGTGCCAAAGAGCCGGGTCTGAAAGCAGTTATGCCCATCTCGGCCCCGAGCCAATCTGCCTCATCTTTCACAAGCCCACTTCTGTTCCCAGTTATACCAACAAAATCACTGGAGTTGCATGACTACAACTGTGAGCAGAATTTCACCCATATGTTTTGTGTGAATGGCAGGTCTGGGGCCAGACCCTGCCCTCCCATGCAATGCCAAAAGATTGCCAGCAGCATACAGGTAGCGAGACAGCCAATACATATATGTCTGTGTAATAGGGCCAGCCATGTTAAGATGCTTTCTCAAGGTTTTGGCTTCCTCTGCGTTTTCCCTCCTGGCAGGATGAGGGAGTTATTGCCCAGCCTCCCTCATATCGTTAAGAGAGAGGTGCAGCAAACCCCATCTAAAGGTAGGTGCCCAGCTCCCACGGTGTGCTGCCACAACCTCAGTGGTCCACTCAGCCCACCACTCACACAGGGACATTCAATATTTCCATAGCTTGGCTAGATGGAAGGAAACGTGCACTTTTCAGACTCCAGAGGAGTCAGACATTTAACTCCTCTGCACTCAGTTTGGTAGGTATTCTTGCCAGGGACATAATGGGGCATTTTGGGCGTGATCCTTTTCTTCATCCCCTTGTATCTGGAGATTAAACCAGGCAAGTTTAAATAGCATTTCATTTATCTGCAGCATTATTTACTGGGGTCCTCTCATGACAGTCTCACAAACATTATTCAGTAGTTTGCTCACCTGTCTGTACCCCTACCCAGCGACCCAATATTCAAAGACAATCAGCAAATTAATGATTTCACATTTTCAGCCCATTAAATTATTTATTGCTGGTGTCAATAGAAAGTTTTTAAAAGGTAAAATATTTTTGTATATTGACTGCCAATTCTACATGGATGTAATGGCACCAGGCAGTGTACCACATCATGAAATAAAAATTAAATTGTAGTTGGGCTTTTAAATCAACTCAATTAAAATAAAGAGATTCTTGGCTTGATATAGGGAAATATTTGTATTTCCAATTCTATTTGTTAATACATTGACATATGTGCTATTTTTTAAATGTAGCACTAAGTGCACTTTCTGTCAATGCCATAGATTTTTTAATAGACTGAGAAAATGCATTTCATTTCTTCTTATTTTCCTTCAATACATCATTTGGTTCTGCTTTTTTGCCTGCATGAAATTCATTTTCTAATGGAAATATTTGTTTTGTAAATCAAATATGTATTATGCACAAAATGCAAAGCACAAATTAAATTATGTTAATGAAATGAAAGAGATATGAAATGCATATTTCATGGACAAAACATAACCTCAGCAAACAACCATTTCTTGATAAAATCTTTAAACACAATCTCATTCTGTGACAGACATATTGTTAAAGCAGATAGCACCTCATTTAAATGGTTTCCTTTAATATTAGTGCTTAGTATATAATTGTAAATAACTTTTGGGATGAAAAACCAATAATGAAATACTGTCTTTAATAGTTTGCTATTGATGTCAGCATAAAATTTGTAGTAGTTGAATATTGGAAATTGGGAGTGCACACACATATAGTCAAAAGCTGTAAATGATTGCATATTTAAATAGAGCTGACTAAGGCAAAGATGTTATAGATATTAGTAATAGGCAGAAAATTATGCTGACCTAACATTATTTGACAAAACCCACTGTTTTAAATTATATATTGGTTACACTTAATGAATAATAGATTCTGTAGGTGTTGTTTCTCAGATCATAATGCTGATGACACTATATGTTGGAGACTTCTTAGTCATCCTTCTGACGATAAAGCAGGTAGAGCTCACAAAGGTCACCAAAACACGAAATTGTATTTATGAGTCTCCATCCTAGCCTAGACTTCTGCAGGACAAATATTCCTAAAGCTAGGAGCAAAAGACATATTCCAGGTTAACCCTGAAGAAATACAATGCAAGAAAAAAATCACTTGAAATAAAGCTGGGGGTTTCATGTAGGTTTGGGGTTGCTGTGCTCTCCTAAGCAGTAGAGCCACTATATAGATTCCACCAATTTGTTGAGTTTCATCACTGTTTTGCCTTCGATCAGATTTGACGGGTCAGCCTGTACCTGCAGCATACATCTCTTTGTCCTCCTCTCTGCCTTGAGAATACATGAAATCAAGAACAGAGCTCTTGATACATAAGCCAGTTCCTTGAGACATTTTAGGGTGGCAAAGAAGGTATTAAAATCACCAAAGGGACATCTGTCTCTTCTCTGCTATACTATTTTTATCAAAAATGCTAAGAAAGAGAAAGAACATGATGCACAGTTAAAAGAAAAAACCAGCACCAAAATTCAGATGATCATTAGAGAGAGCTGGGAGATGCCTGTAATCTAACAGGTGATAAGAAGACCAAAGCGCTTATTTGAATGTTGCTATTCTTTGCGTGAAAGAAGGAGAGCTATACATAATTAATTGGGATCTGCTTCATTTTCTAAAGGAGAACATATTTGTTTTTATATTAAGTATTACAGAAGATACTTAAGATTCTGGCACTGATATGTGATAATTGTTTATTGTCTTTTTTGCAGGGAGGGAGCAAGATAGATGGGAAAACCAGGACAGTTATCTGGAGACCTTTGGCTCTTAAGTCCCTTTGGTTTTAGGTCTTAGCCTGGTATCATAACTTCACCTAGGCTGGCTAGCAACCCATTTCACCTTCACAGTGGATGAGAAAGTATCTGCACTGATTTGTTTTGAGATATCAGCTGTTGCCTTTAATAGCAGTGATAACAGTGCAAAAATGGAAGAAGTCCTCTGACCCTTTTTGGAGCACCTCTGAGACACCCATGCTGTGCCCAGGTATAATGTAGGACACACTGTGCCAGCGGTGCAGAGGATGCTGAGTGAGGCCATAGCAGGGATCGAGCATCCCGAGGGGTGCAGTACCCAGGACACCTGTGGCACCATGAAGCATTGCTCACGGGAGCCTGGGCATGGTCAGAGATGGACTGGTTATGAGACAGCTCAGAAGAGACTGCAATAAAAGAGACAGAAAAAATCCATTAAAAGCACAAGCCTAAGCTGGCTCCCAACTAATAAAATATATTAATCCAAGATTCAGCTTGCCCTCCCTGGAAGGGGGCTGTTTTCCCTGCTGCCCCTGCACAGCCTGCAGCTGTCAGGGTTGTGCTGCACCACTGCACTGTCTGAGCTTTCCCATCCCCAAACAGCATCTCCAGGTGAGAAAGTACCCCCAAAGTGAAGAGGGGCTGATTGCCCCCGGGCTG
This sequence comes from Scopus umbretta, assembly GCA_013400535.1. Classification (NCBI taxonomy): domain Eukaryota; kingdom Metazoa; phylum Chordata; class Aves; order Pelecaniformes; family Scopidae; genus Scopus; species Scopus umbretta. The sequence continues at coordinate 18,363 of VZTL01045961.1, read as the reverse complement.
TGCCTCTCTCCACCAGCTATGTTCCTCCAGCATCTTCCTCTGCCAGTTCAATCTCTGCTGCTGCTGAGGATGTCCCTCCAAGAAGGGAGGCTTTGTGCCATCCTCTGCGTGCTGTCAGCCATCGTGGTCAAGATAACTTTCCATTTTGGTCTGAAGGACAGACAGGCTTTTCGATCCTTTTAGGAATTTTTCTGATGGCCTTGATACCAAATACATAACTCTGAGATAAGCTTGGCAATAAATACATATAGCAAACACAGTAAGGCAACACAACAGCAGAGCTGTGTGACTAAAGAGGAGGTCTCCCATACAGGTAGCCTTCCCTACAATAAACTATTTATTAATCATATCATCATATCCCCACAATAAACTATTTATTAATCATACCTGCCCTATTTCTTTCCATCACAGGTACCTCAGCACCATGATGGATTCATGGGGACACAGGAACACAGCACCCCTTTTGTGAGTAAAACAGGCAACCGACTTCTGGGCATCTTTCGTAGCAGGACGGCCACAAAACCTGCACGGCACTCCCAGAAATGGGTAGGCTTTTATCAGTCTCATGGTATGATCTTGTACAGGGACAGGGTACAAACGCTGTTGAGGTATAAAAAGAAGATGATGGCAAAATGTCTGAATGCAATTAACAGTATAGCCTTCTTTTGCTTCTGGCATAACAAAAAAATTCCACCAAAATAAACAGTCCAGCTGTGTGAATCTTAGCTCCTTTTGAACCAGGCCATCAAACTGTCTCTCTGCCATAAAGTAAAAACCTTCCAAACACTTGCAGAATCTCCAGACTTGGCAATTTCCCAGGATAACCCAGTAAATTGCTGGGGGGAAAAAAGTATCCCATGTATCATAAAACACTGGAATTTTATCCCGAACAAAGGCCAAAAACTTCTCCAGAGGGAGAATCTGAAGCCAGATCTCCAGATATTCAGAGCTGGAGGAAGGGTTTCCTTCCAGTGCATCAAGGAATTCTCCCTGGCAGTTCACAAAGGCATTCGACTGGAGCACAGTAACGCAGAGAAAGCTTGCTAGGGGAGTAAATGTCATGGAAGAGCAGCAGGATTTGGGAGCATGACTATAACAGATCTTGAGGGCCACAGGGCCACAAAGTCTCCAGCTATTGAAGGCAACCATGGCACTGCAGTTTTGCTGGTGTGGCATTAGCAGCCATCCCCATCTGGTCAAACCAGGCTGGCTACACCCCTGTGCCATAAAACCAGCTCCAGTCTTCCTGTATGTTTTTTGAGCAGAAACCATGGGACAGATGCTATTCCGAGTCAATGGAATTACGGATATATAAATCAGAGTAAAATCTGATCCCTAACATTTCCGTTGTGTATATACCACCTATAGAAGAATAATGGATGCTAAATCTAAATTGTGCTTCCTACACTTATTTCATAGGAAATACAATTTTTTATCCATTTTATCAATTTTCTAAAATGAATCTTTCCCTTTTTCATTATCAAATTTCGATCTCATATCATTTCCAGCACCACCCCAAGCCATTCTGGAGTTCTCGTTTACATCACTAGAGATTAATATTAGGTGTTTGTAAAAGGAGGATATTAGCTTCTCCCTTATATCTGTCAAAATTAATAACTTCTCTATCACAGATAACTCCAGGTCAATATTAGATTCACAGATGTGGCCAGGAATAAAATGTATGGAAATATAATATCTCATTTATAAGTATCCAAAAAGGAAAAAGAAAAAAAAAAAAAAAAGAAAAAAAGGAAGTGTGTTCATTATTGAAATTTAGACTGCAACTGTTCAAAAGGTCAAAAGACTTTGAGGGCTGAACATATCTGCCATATGGCTTTAGCCTTTCAAATAGAAAACAAATTGGAGGTCAGCCCAGGGGAGAAGAGAGAAGCAAATTTTCTACAAACGGGGCGAAGGAAGGGATCAGGATCCTCTCTGCATTGCATGTATGCTTCTATCTAAACCTACATTGTGGCCAGGAGAAGGGCTCCAGACATAAATGTTTGTACAATGATTGACGTAAATACTTGGGTGATGATTGATAATGGTTGTGTCTGGCAGATGTCCACCTCCTGCACGGCTGATCCAACATGGTACCTCCTGATGTTGTGCTGATTTAAAAGGTATAGCACGTTTAAAGTGACCATATTGCAGCAAGAATATCCCTTGCTTTTGATCCAGCAGAGACGATGTTGATTATATTTGTTAATGGACCATACTGTTGTCTTCTAAAATCTACTGATTTAAGAGTGTTAGCAGACACAAAGCTCGTCTGTGGCCTGGCGGAGTTAAGGCAGATCTTGGCCATCTCCCATGGAGCACTCCTGACTTACAGGACTTTCTCTGAACCTTGGCATTTTTAAGAGTTCTATCAGAGACATGCTCAAATGCTACACTGCACTCTTTGCACTTCAGCTGTTCTCTTTGATTCCCTAAATATGGACTGGGCAGGTTAACTTCCAGACTTCAGATGTGAAATAATTCTCTTAATTTTGACTGGCTTTACTAGCTTCCCACCTGCCTGTCCCCATCTCACCGCTGCAACTGCACCATGGAGACAGGGGCTCGATGTCGAGCACACAGAGCACAAGCTCAAGAGGGGAAGAGGAAAAGAGAGTTGACAATGCAAGATCTATTTTTTACATAGGTTTCAAGGGAGAAGGTGAGATAAATAAATGCTGTGGGAATACAACAGAGGAGAAGCTGTATGAGTTATGCTTTCAGAAGCAAATAACACAGAAGCCAGTGATTTAACGGCTGTTAAATGAATTTTACCAACTATTTTATTCACTGTGATCAAAATTATATCACTGATGTTCTTACTAATATATCCCATTTGGCTCAATAATCTTTTATTTGTAATTACAGGTGAAGAGGTCATTTTAAAAAAGCTTGCAATGGGCTTTAAAGAATTATGCTGCTTTCATTTTGTGTTTATAAGCAATTGAGGATAGAGGATAAAATTAACCAAAGCTACTTTCTATGAGAAAAATATTAAAATGTCCTCAGTTCATATCCTCATTCACCCAAAGGAGTTTTTCCTATAGCTCTTCTTCAGCCGCTGGCTTTGTACGCTGACTGCTCCCTGAAGCCAAGTGGACAGCACAGCAACGGCCACCAACCTGGTGATGGGGAAACATCATCTCTCCCCCTTTACTTCCTCAGCTCCTCAAACTCTGGATGACCCACAGTAAAATCCTTTTAACAAGGCTTCATTCCTTGCCAACCCAGTTAAAACTTTGCAAAAATAAACAAGAGCCGTTCATTGTTTTTCCTGCAGGTTTGGGATCTGTTTCAAGAATGGAAAGAAGCAGCCCTACCTGGGCGTAAGGCATGGGGAAGGGAGAACAAAACAGCAATGCCTTTAACAGGAGGACTTCCAGGGAGGGACATTTATATCCCTCTATTTTCTTGTTGGTGTCTTATGCTGCATTGATATCACAGCGGTCCACATGTTCTGTCTGTCCTTCTTGACCCAGAGTGAAGCTCTGGGCATGGGGAGGCACCAGAGGCGGTGTAAGCATGGGTTGTAAATGCTGCTCTCCTCCATGCACTCACACTTGTCTCCTTATCTTCTTGATGCTGATACTATTTTCGCAAAGTATCGTGTTTCTGCAAATTTAAAATAAAAATCCTCAAGCCTTGATAGCACCAAGTTGTGCTGTGAAACCCCCTTTGTCAGCCAAATGAATGCTGAAGTGTCAAGTGAATGCACAGTGGCTGGTGCCCAGGACCCCAGGGACAGGTACCTGCTGGGCAACTGTTAGTGCCGGAGCAGGTGGCACCACTCACTTAGAAGGTCCCTTTTGAATAGGCACATTCTTCCTTCTAAGCATCATATATACAAAAAGATAGATCTTTATAAAGGAAAGCATTCCCTGACCCATCTCACCACATTTCAGTTTGAAGTGCTGTTTGTCATCACTAAGCACTACTCTCCCAGCCAATGAGTGGTATTTCTCCCTGGAGTTGCTCTCTGCTTTAATAGGGTGTGAATACCTGAAACAGCTATGGTGCACTATTAATTGTTATTCATGCTTGGCTCCTAGCAGGGAAACACAAAAGCTGCCACATGAACTTTTCTACTTCAAGATGATACCAACATGTATAATATTGCAAAAGATGGGGAAAATATCTTTGTGACCTAACCTATCTGAACTCACAAAAACAAAGACATCTCCTCCATTGGGAAGAGTAAAGTGTTGAAATGGGACTCGGAGAAGATCAATTAATCAGCCCATTCCCTCATGCACAAACACAACCCTTAGACCTCAGTTCTGAGAGGCTTACACATACCTCTGCAAAGACATTCCCCACTTTTAGTTGTTTTTCTTAACATTAGAAATTAGGAAGAGAAAAAACATGTTGTCCCTTCAGCCTCAATCAGCTTCAAAGACTGGGTTAGGGTTGGGGGCCTCCAAGTTTAACCTCAGCACTGGGACAGAGGGTCAGAGGACTAAAAAGGAGGAGGAAGAAGAGGAGAAGAAAGAGGAGGAAGGCGGCCTGTCTGATGCTGCAGTGAAGTCAGGGCAGGGAGGGCCTCCCCACCTGAACAAGGCAGTGAAGGAGAAAGAGGAGCCTACAAAGAAGGTGGGAAGTGCAATGCATTGCAGATGACTTTTAACCAGTGTTTTAGAAAGAGCGGTTGCAACCAGCTCTGCTTCCCGGGCAACCCAGAGAGGACCCAGGGCAGGGACAGGGAAACAGATACCCATGCATCCCTCTGGGCTCTTTACAGGACCGGCGGATGGTGGCTCAGCAACAAGTGAGTATATCCTGGCCATGAGTACGTGGGAGATTCACTTCAGAAAAATGCTTCTAGCCATCAGAACAGGGAGATTTTGAAATATCATTCCAAGGTAATCAGTTTTAAGATGCCACCTGTGCAGTTTATCATGAGTTTAAGCTAACTTTCTTGTAATGAGATTCCTTCTCACTCTGTTGTCTTCTGGAGGCAAATAAGGGGAAAAGAAACAAATAACCCAATAATCTTCAGGAAGTGAAATGTATTTTTGATGCATTTGATGGATGTCATTGTGCAAGGCTGGGCAGGAGCTTTAAAAAAACCAAAAAGTCTGCAAATATTCATTCACATTTTTAAATGAATTTACTGCAGCCGTGTTGATTTCCCCCTGGGATTTGCTTTCTGCACACTTTTGAGCAATCAAGTTTTACTGGGCAAATGTTTGCACAAGACAAATTTCAAAACTGCATGCAGAGACAGAATTTTTTGTGTTTTCATGCCAGACATGCTTGTATGCTTCTCCAATGAGCAGGCAGAAACAATATCATGTGATTTATCTGACCCATCACAACCAACCCACATACCTTGACTAACGAAGATCAGACACCCACAGTTGTTTGTGATCAAGACACAGAGTTGTTTTTTTAATTACAAAGCTATCCATCAGTAATTTCAAATAATAAGTAAATTGGAGGGAATTGTGATCTGTCTCCAGATAGTCTGTGAGCAGAGAAAGCAGCTAAATTTGTTGAATAAATTATTCATTATGGATTATTCGCTCAGCTCTACTGCAATAGCAGTGACATTGTTTAATTTAATAGCACATTAAGGGATCTTTTTCCTTACACAAATGAGTGCATTGCTCCCAGCAAGTTGACTCTTGAAGATGCAATACTGGAAACCTGTAAGAACAGCCACCCCTGTTCAAGGCTTCAATTAGGTTTTGAGCAGAGAAGACCTTCATAATACACCACTTACTATATTTGGCTACAGTCTTTCTGTGGGGATACAAACTTGCTTGGCAGAATATGGAGCTATGTAAGCCTTGTAAAAAAACCTGGACACCAAGCACATGGGTTTGTTTTCTTCACTGAGAAATTAACTGTGCTTTGAGATGGATCTGGAAATCCCAAAGCCAAAAGAAACCAACTTTTATTGAGATCTCATTTGATCCCGAAGAGACAAATGCATTTTATCTGAGCCCTGTATTTCCTTACCTTCCACTGCAAAAGTCTAGCAGCTCTGCTTCCCATCCCCAGCTATGCTGGAGCCCAAAACTCAAAGCCAAACTCAAGAATAATGAATCTCTGTCAACCAAACCAATCCTTTCTGAACAGCCACTGCAGGAATACCAGTCCTGTTGATTTTGTTGATCGACTTGATTCTCCCTGAAGACAATATAAGGGATGACAAATATATTTATAGCTCATTTACAACTAACTACTTGTGGAGGAAACCTCTACAGTAACTTTTTTTCCTCTGAGAAATTAAGATCTTCAAAGTCCCAAGGACCTGCCACAACAGGACTGCTGCCTTTCAGTGGCAACCCAGCACATCCTTTCAGCATAGCATCAAGATAATTTTCTTGAGTCTAATGGGGCCCATGGAAGTGAGGGTCAGAGACCGGTGAACCACAGGCAGGCGGAAGAGGCTGAGGCTCAAGCCCTTAGAAACCCTCATGCCGAAAAGCGTGATGTTTCTGAGATTCTGTGTGAGTGCCATGCACAAACACAGGGAAGGGCTCTCCTTGGCAGGGGTAAATTAGTCTTCTGCCACTGATGAAAGTGGAAAAGAAAATAATTAATGTATGTCTTTCATGTGGGTTAAGAAGAGCTGAAAAAAAAAAAAAACCCCAAAACAAAACAGAGTGAATACATCAACAGGATTGCGTTGCCCATTCATGGATGTGAAACATCATACCCTGAAATATCCTGATTCTGGCCCAAATACAAATACATGGAGAAACACAGGCATGTGCAGAGATCACCAATCTGCTCTGTTTTATCCCCTCTGCTCTTTTTGATGCTGCTCTTTTTCAAAACAGTGTTCTTCCTGAGTAATGGCCTGCAGGTAGCAGGTACGGTGCCGCCTCCCAGGCAATCTGTTAGAGCAGATGAGAAACAGATTTCTCAGCCCTAACAGACTCCTCTGAAGTACAGTGCCTTTCCCGCTGGCTATCTCCAGCGCCTGTGCTGTCGCAGAGCAGGCAGTGCCTGGGTGTCACCGCTCTTCACCGTGCCAGAAGCGAGAGGAGCAAGAGTCCCGGCTTGAAGGGCCCAGTGTAGCAAGGGCAGGCACTCAAACATGATTAAGAAAGATCATGACCACTCATGCTGTATCAGATCCTCAATGAATATTCCCCTTCCCTTGTAATTTAATTTTTTTTTTCAGCTGGCATTAGAACTCAGCATTGAAAACAAGGTGGGAAACCTTAAGTGGCCAGTTCAGGGCTCAAATTTCTGTTGTTTATGTATATATATATAGTATATATATAAAAATACTGTATAGATTCCTGGACATTCACTTTCTGCACCATATTACTGCTATAAAACAGAAAAATGAGTGTGGTCAGGGAGTAAAATTAAAGAAAAGCAACAGGGCACTTACAGATACCAAAATGTTAGAGAAAAGAAAGAGCAATGACATGCAAATCCTTTGAGTTTGATCAGAGCAACTTCACTGAGCTGGCAGCAGGTACAAGGAGAATCTACCCAGGCAGGTGCACGCCTTTCTCCCTCCCTCCTTTGGTACAACTATTTATATCACATTCTTCATGTATTATATTTACTATCCAATATATATTATATATTTATACATTAGGCTACAATACTGCATTCATTTTAGCCTACCCGCAGGCAAGTTGCCCTGTTATGCCTCCAAGCATCTATACCATATCATTCTGCCTATAACCTTAAAATTGAAATGCCATGTCGTATTTTCTACCATCAGTAGCAAGTGTTATCTTACCTTACATTCTATTATATCATTGTACTTTCCTCCCTACTTGATAAGCTGTCAATATTGTTTTGGCAAGAGAAATTTCCATCTCATGCATCAGATGATCTCCATGACCTTTAAGCGAGTTGCCGGTAAGATAATTTACTCACATTGTTGTGACAAAATAATATGTCTTCTGCCTGGGTCACATGACATGATCATTACATGATTTTCCCAAAATGATTAAATTTTGCACTTTCTGGGGGTAGAAGACTTCTGTGGAAAACTGAAGTTACTAAATTGCTTATCATTTCAGTTAACTGCAAAGAGTTAAAAAGGCTACTTCCCATTGCTTCGCCCAAGCAGCACATTCCAAATTCCCACACTACACATAACTGTCTTTTTTAACTTAAGTCTCTTTTTTTATTTATTTTTTTTAACTGCTCAGCCTTGTGCAAGGAATGTTTTAATACAATCATCTTTGCAGTGTCTTGTATTAGCAGGAAGATGTGATCACAAATATCACATCCTTTTGGCATCTTTTTGGCTCTCTGTGCATAACAAAAATGTCAAACAGATTTTAATGAAAGGCTGCATGCTTGTGGGTATTGACAGTTTGACATAGAATCCTAATTTTCAGATGTCTTGTTCTTACTGTTTTTAACACACAAATACTTGCAGTATAAGAGCAAGGCACCAAAACCACAGAGAACCAGTATTTATATACCGTCTTCCTATTCTCAATGGGCTCTGCTCAGCAACATGCCCAATTTCTGTGGTTTTTGGCCTGAGAGTTTTTGTGGCTCGGCTGCAATCATGTCTAATCCCAATTTAGAAACCAAATTATTTCTTTTCCTCACCCGCGGAGCCTGGGCTCCTGCTGCTGCTGCACCCTCATGGGGGTGCGGTTGGGGGACAGCGGGGCAGCCCCAGCCAGGGATGGGGCACAGCGGGGGGTGTGGAGGTGCCTGGGGGGGCATGGACACCCCTGCAGGGAAATGCACCCCCTCTGCTTGCACACTTCATGCCAGCTTCATGGGCTGCAGAGACCATCCCATGAAGGACAGCAGGGACCCCTGCACCAGAGGTCCCTCAAGGTACCCGTGCATAGGGACTGCACATGCATATGTATTCGTATTTATTTATTTAACTGCAATTGGGCTTCCTCCTCCTGCTCTTTCTGTGCTGGAGTGAGTGACAGCTCTTTGTTTCTCTGTATAGAAGACGTCAAGACTTCAGAAAAGGGGCGGGTGGCTCTCTCCATCATTTCACTTGACTACTTCCTATCTCAAGCACCCTGTACCATTATCATCGGCTACTTCTGCACATAAGTAAGGGAAGATCAGAGCAACTGTTTATTCAATGAGATATTAGAGAATAATAAAACTGAAAATTAGAGCTGAATGGCATCAGGAAGCTCCACTGGGTAAGATATTCTCCGAAGTTTTTCACAGGCAAAAGTTTAAGGCAGCCATTATCTTTACCAGCTTTAAAATCCCTCATGGCCATGGACTCCATCAGGTCTTCTCCTTGCAGCACAAGAGATGGGTGGCTCAGCTCCAGGACTTTCCTCCCCTCCCTCCTGTGGCAGCAGGGCAGAGTAGCTCTTCCCGGGCGTCTGCTCCTTGAAAGTGCCCTATTCTCCCCATATGATACACTGATTATCCTCGGTATTAATGATGAGTCCCAGCTTTGTGTGGTGATCAAATTCATCAGCACGTTCCCTTGTCCTCAAGATCAGGTCGGAAGCTGATCCCGAGTGGCATCCATTGGCTTCTCCCTAGAACGGCACTTTGTCTTTCAGCGTGACCCAGCCCATCTCCCTCCGCTGTCTTGCTGTTCAGGTTCTTATCTTGTCTTATTAATTTCCCACGTGGCACTGTATCAAATACTTTACAGCGAGAGATCTACTTCATTTCTTTTATCTAGAAAATCAATGATCTTATCAAAGCAAGATATCAGGTTCGTCTGGCATAATCTACACTTGGTAAAGCCATGCAGCATTTTAGACCATTTTGCAATTACCTCTTTGGTTACTATTTCTTCAAAACCATGTCCCAAGCTTTGTACCTGGCATATCAGCTTAGCAGCCTCAATGGCCTGGCTACAGCTCTGCACCGTTGCACAGCTGTGGCCATGCGGCCTCAGACCTTTCCTGCAAGGGCCACCTTCCTCATACCTTTTCATATACTCAGGTGAAAAAAAGTTACATGAAGCACTTTTTTTTTTTTTTATTTTATTGATTACTGATTATTTTACTTGGTGAGGTTTCGTTCAACTGAGGCTGTCCTGTATCTTACACCTCCATTGCCTTCTCTTCCATTCTCCACTCTATGTGCAAGTTAGATGATCTAAGACAGTCTCAGGACACCATCTTTGTACCGCTTCCATGAGTCTACCACAGAGATTCACAACTCCAGAAAACAGGACACGAGCCCAGTTGGGCTTCAGAAACCAAATCAATGCTACTATTTTTTTTCAAGCAATTTAACAAAGTTTGCATCACTGGCGAAACGCTCACTGCAGCTCTGCAAATAACACCAAAGAGAACAGATCAATGTAATGCCCTATTGACAAAGTCTGAACTATAATACATATATTTTGTACATTTTTATTGTGTTCATGTATGTTGATTCATAGCTGTTTTATCAATAAAAAAATGCTGCACAAAGTCTTATACTATAACTGTCACCAAAAATTATTTATTACTAGGATAATAACAAATTTTATGTGGACAGAGATCCTTTGTGGTGAGATGTTGAGCTATAAAGAGACAGACAGAATTTTCTGCTCTATACAGCACCGGCCTAAGGGAAGTTGCTGATTTCTATCCACTGTATAGAGTACGCAGGTGTGTGTGCATATATATCTATATGCTCATGCTCATGAAGGTCACTTCGGCATTTGCCTCACATATTTATAAAACTATTTCCTCCTAAAAAAGAGTGTTAAAAGGCCTATGACACGCGTAAAACAAGACAGATTCAAGAAACATGAAGTTAAACACTTATCAAACTTGGAAGCCATTAATAGCCACTCATCAATTATACCTCGGAAACAATTACGAAGGGCCAAATACTGCAGCCCTCCATTGAGCAGACCTCTCTTCGAGGTTACCGAGAGGGCTGCTCAATTAAAAGCTGCAGAATTTGGCCCAAACTTAGCAAGGTACGTGTCATGGTGTCTATTTTTACAGCAGAGGCTTTCGTGTGGAAGGTCCCCAGCGTGGTAGGGAGCAGTCGCGCAGCACGGCTGCCCGAGCCTAGGGATCAGAAAGCCATTCCTCTCTGGCCCTGTATTAACGCACAAACAAAACAGCAGAACTTTTTCTTGCCCGTGCACGATAGTTGGGGTTAAGGCACGAAGCACGCAAACATAAACCCCTCAGAATATTTGTTAAAATCCGTTTGATTAAATTTACCAAAATATACCACAAACCTCCAATGGGAAAAAAGCCTTAACTTTTGAATGTAAAAAAGATGTAAATATATTCCTGGTAAACCTGACCTTTGTGTGCTATACAAAATGACTATAGTCTTGTGTTTCAAAGATATTCTTCCTTGAAAAATATCCATTGTTATGGCATTTCCTTGACTAAGTAGAAATAACAGAGGTTATGCTTCAGCTATAGACAACAATATTATTTCTTTTAATATATAAATGTGCCAAAAGGTACGTATATAAAGAACGCTGATAGAGCTCCTGGAGCTGTTCTCTGCCTTCTATTGTTACAAACAATAATTTGAGGAGAGGAGAAAAAAAATCCCACAAAGAAGGATTTCAGCTTAACACGAGCAATACTCCTCCTGCACATCTTTCCTTTTATGCAGTTTTGTTTCAGTGATTTGAGCATGTTCTAATTTTGTCATTCAAGCCATCTGACTTTCACTGCTCTATACAAACAAAACCTAATTTAGTCTGAGATGTTTTAAGTCATAACAATGACGGATGGCCAAGGTTCAGGTGTGCTAGAATATTTAAATACCTAGTCTATATTTTCCTGATATAAAGACAGGCAGCTTTTTGTACTCTGATTAATTATGATTTTGTGTCTGAAAAAAATAGCTCTTTCTATTCTACATTATTAATTGGTTATTTAATTAGGGATTCTGGTAGCTTCAGATGTTGGGTAGCTAAAATTGTGCTGTGGTTTAAAAAAAAAAAAAAAAAAAG